>JAUEKX010247467.1:0-21906 GCA_031834005.1 Dendronotus venustus
AATTGCCATAGGTTTCCGTTGTAGGTGTTGCGCAACGAAGGCAGGACTCTCATTGATAGCAGTCTGATTAGTACTGACGAGACCATCCTGGGTAAAAATTCATAAATAAATAAAGAAAGAAAGAACAATATAAAAACGTTGTTTGTTTGATCACTATAAACTGTGTGATCCATATAATCCCTTATTGTTTTCTTGTTCTTTTCCTCTTTTAAGTTTGACAATTAACAAAAATATTTCTGTTTTTAGAGTAATAAAGCAAAAAAGAATCAGCAAAACTATTAATATACAGAATAGCCTATTTGTAATGTTTTGATTGTCTAAACTGCAAAATTTTCTGGGGCTTTGCCCCTGAACCCAAACTCCTCTACTCAATTTTCCTCGCTATGCTTGCCTTTGTAAACTATATACCGGACAACTCAATAACTTTTATTTGCAGAGGGGCTCTCCAGGCAGCAGTAAAGAGCAAGGACAACCAAACATTATTACTTAAATGACAACCAAAAAAAATTTATTTCAAAACTTCCATCCAGTAGAGGGTGTACAGAAAATAAGAAAATATATATACATTTTTTTATATATATATATATATATATATAAACAACTTGGCTCTATCTCAGCCCCAAAAGCTGCTTATTTTTTCACAATTTTGAGGCTCAAAGTTGCTTAGTAGTTGCTTAATAGAAAATAGGAAAAATAATTAAATGTTCCAGCTGAGCCCCAAAATTTCAGGGATTTTACAATGTAAGAAATGCTGCACACAATGACAGGAACGACAGTAATAATAATAAATATTTGGTAAAAGCTTGTATTTATAAAATACTGAGCCTCAAAAGTTGCTTTATTTGTCTAGCTCCGAGCCCTGGTTGCTTATATATGCATATATATAAAATAACATGTGTAAAACAAAATTCTCTCAAGCACAAAAAATAATTATATATATATATAAATGTATGCAATTAAGAAGAACAGTTTCTGACATAGATTCACATATTCTTACAAGAAATCACACTTGGAGTTTTTAACTTAAGATCCTATTGTTAAAGAAAATTATATACTAAGAGAAATCTGACTATATCTAAGGTAGCAGTACCTATTATCGGTACAGTAACTATTAGTGCAGGTTATATTTATAAGTATTATATTCTGTTATGTAATTTTTTTTTCTGCACATATAATATCGTAGCCAACAAAATCTTTCAAAAAGTAAACCAAACCTTTCTTTTTCTTTTCTAGATCTAATTTAAAGTGAGTACAACCAGAAAAACTGCTAAAACCAGAGTGAACCTATTATTGGTGTGTTTACAAACGTGAAAATATGTTATTCACTTATAGAACAATCATCGTAAATTATTGAACGACTTTCGCGGAACGTCATACTCGAGTATTTTAATTGCGCTAATCAGTTGAGAAGGTGAAAAGCTGATAGAAACCGGGTGTAGTGGCAGTTCTTTTTATGAATTCTTTATAGTGTCGTGCTCTTTTATAAAGATAATGATTGTGATTTCAAATAATTTTTCGTAAAAAACAATGATGTAACAAAAATCAGCTGTGATTTATTTACATTTTTTAAAAATTATGGTCACCGATAATAGGTTCTGATACCGGAGCACACACTTGGTCCTATATCTCCTAAATTGCGGTCCGTATTTTAAACTTTGAAGCTTCAACTTCACAAAGAAGATGGTGAGTGAGACGCAATGTCGCTGTGAAGTAATGAAATATCTTTTGACGAGTATTGAATGTTTTTATATGCTTTGTTATACATTTGATAGGATTTTACTATAACTTTATGAATTTTAAGAGTGTTTTCAAAATAGTTTATACCAAGGCAAGTTTGTTATACTTTATTTAATGAGTTTTTCTCTGTTATTTGTTGTTGTTTGTCATCATTTTGTCGTTCCACCGATAATAGGTTCCACCGATAATAGGTGCTGCTACCTTATATATATAAGTTATATAATATATTATATATATATTCATCATTTGATATTTTCCTCTCCTCATTGTTATTAGCAATCTAATGAATAATTTGTCTATATGTTGTGACACGCACCAATAAATGAGGAACAAATACAAATAGATCTGGAGATGTGATCCCACTAGGGAATTCTTTTGAGCTTCAATTTGGAGATTCAAAAACTCCATATGTGATTCCGTGTACGATTATTTAAATCTACATCAGAAACTGTTTAATCCTTTATTGATGGTAAGAGAATTTTTATTTACTTATTGTAGAAAAATCCCTAAATGAGTGGAAAATATTATATATATATATATATATATAAAGAAAAAAAACTTGGAGTGGAAAAGGTACAATCCAAACTGACACATAATACAGTATTAAAACAAAAACAAATCATAAAGAGAACCCTTAAAATAAAATATCATCACCAACAACCAATGTTATCAATCATTGATCATCCATAATCTTGTGTTGTGTAGTAGCTTTCCTTATTTCTTGTCTTTTCCAGCAAAGTAAGTCTATTGTGTTTTGTTGATATGTTAATGTCATTTTTGAAGGGGTCAGAAATACCTGGAGCAATATTACCCTACACTAACTTCGCGACACACACGTCTAACGGAGATTCTTTAGACCCAGCTTGAAAACAATTCGTCCCGCCGTGCGTATCGTAAAACAACGATAAAAGTACGGGACGACCAATTTTTGACCAAAGCTTGGTTCCCACTTAGCGCTAGGTACGTGAGCGATAATGAGCGATAACTAGCGCTAGATTTTCCGGAAACAGATATGTTTTACGTTCCCACTTGAGAAAAACTGAACGCTAGAAATTCATAGTTTAGTATAAAAATGGATTCATCTGAGAAGAGGAAGAGTTCAGTACACAGTATGTTATTGTTAGATGATGAAAGGAAAAAGAAAAAGGCAAAGCTACCGTGCTGTAGCACCATTGAAATACAAAAAGTCAATAGTATCAGGACTTGTACACCGCATACATCGAGCATGTAGTACATGGGCTAATTTCCATGATAGTTTATCAACAGCCAATGTTGTTAGAGAAAGATCAATACCCAGCTTTCTTTTATGAACCAATTATCGAAAGAACGTTAGGAAAGATCATAAATAACGATGAGTTGAATTCACCTGATAAAGAAGAGGAGAAAGTAGACGAAAAAATGATCTTTGTGAAATTTCGCGGAAAGGTGACGAAAAAATTTGAAAAATCATTGAAGCGTATCCAAGCCCCGTGTAAAGTTATTTATTACACAGTCAAAAAGTTGAAAAGTGTTTTTCATACATTAAAAGCATCAGTTGATACTGCATTAAAGAGTAAAGTTGTATATCAAATTAAATGTCTAAGCTGTGAAGCTTGCTATGTTGAACAAACGTCCCGACATTTGACTTTACAAATTAAGGAGCAACATAGATCAGGTCCCGTGAGACAACATATGGATCAATGCAATATGTCATTCACAATGGAAAATGTTGAAATAAAAGCTTCTACACTGAGATCAGTGGCACGCTTAATGACTCTTGAAGAACTATTAATCAAAACAATTAAGCCTATTCTGAACACAAAGGATTTGTATTGAAGCCGAGTGCTAACGATTAAATTCTGATTTTGTTTTGAATTTTGCTCTTCTCACTCTGGCACTTAGTTTGATGGAGCTAGTATGAAAAGTGTGATGAGTTTTACTTGTACATTTGTATATTATTCCAGTATTTTAACTGTTTTATTGTTATATTTTTAGCTGATGATGTTTCACATGAATCGAAATATATTCTAAATATTATAATAAAAACATAAGTTGTTGGTAACGTCTTTGTTAAAAAGACAAAGCGTCCACTTTTGGTACGACAAATATTTCGCCAACGTGAAAAGCAAGAAGTGTTTTCAAATCTTCTTCGAGAGCTTCAACTTGGTGATAGAGAATATTTTTTTCGTGAGTTCTTTTAATTTATGAAAAGTGGTTTTGAAAAAGACTTTCTGGTAATAATAAGGCTTTCGGTATTTAATCTTTTTTTAAAAATCTGTTTTGCATACTGTGGATTTGAAAACATCAAATAGCTCGTAAAATCATTCAGGTTGTTTATGTACAATTTTTTTACTTGTTCCTGTACAACTGAATTTAATTGTTTACCAAATAAAATACATTTTTGGGTACATGCGGATGACCCCGAATCGATTTGAGCATTTATTTACATTTGTTGGACCGCGAATCAAGAAAAAAACTACAAGGCTTCGAGAGCCTATATCTGCACCACAAAGACTTGTACTCACACTCCGCTATTTAGCAACAGGTTATGAACTACGTCATCAAAAGCAGAATGGTTTGCTATTTCAGAAGAGTTTGAAGGAACATGGAATTTCCCTCAATGTATTGGTGCATTAGACGGTAAGCACATTCGAATTGAATGTCCAAAGATGAGTGGGACATACTATCACAATTACAAAGGATTTTTCAGCATTGTCCTACTCCTATTTGTGATAGTAATTACTGTTTTACCCTATTCGATCTTGGTCACTACGGCAGCAACAATGACAGTGGAGTTCTTTCTAAATCAAAAATGGGAGAATCGATTGAAGCACGAGAGTTGAATAACCCTGAGCCTTTGTCATATATGACGTGTGATTTTGACCCGTTACCATACTTTCTAGTTGGAGACGAAGTATTTCCCTTGAATACATGGTTAATGAGACCTTATCCAGGTAAGCTAACTAAAGAACAACGAATTTTCAATTATGTCTAAATGTCTATCCCGGGCTCGTAGAACTCTATCGAGAATGCTTTTGAAATTCTCTGTGCACGCTGGCGAATATTTTATACTCCAATTCGGGCAAATGTTAACAATGTTGAAAATTATGTTTTAGCATGTTTAAGCTTGCACAACTATTTAAGACTAACGGACAATGCGTCCTGTTGCCCTAATAGATTCACTGATTTCTATGATGCCGCTGGAAACCTAGAGCACTGACAATGGTGAGATTTAATTAATGGAAATCAGGGATTGGTGCCACTAAATCGTGTTAAGGATCTCGCTATTCGAATGATGCAATTAAAATGAGAAATGCAATTCAAGATTTTGTAAACACTGAAGAAGGCAGTGTGAGTTGGCAAGAGGAATATGTTACAAGAACAACGTATTCAAATGAAGATACAACATATGACTAGTTATCTAGACTTATTTTATTGATCATTGAAGTGTAAAGATAAAAAAAATGTTCAACTAAAGATATATTCTGTTAGATACTAAATGATATAACTTTTATTTTATAAATTATTCAAAGTTTGTGTTTGTTTCATTTCCATAAGATACTGGAGAGTAAGAAGGTGATTGAACAGGAGAAAGAAAATGTGTATTTTCTGGACTTCGCAAATTAGTATAGTTTTGGTTTTGTGGTTGTTGGATTGGGAACGAGTTTCCATGGGAGGGACTGAATGGGGTTGGTAATTGATGTTGATATCTATCATTGGCACTTTGATATCATTAAAATTGTCGTTTGACTTATCCAAAATCTCCATTTAGTATCGAAAGAGTGTGTTTTTAATTTCATTTTTTGCCAGTAACCCTTGTCTATGAGGTAATTGTCTTAGATCATCAGCTATTGTTGATGCAAATCTATCTTCAGCATCATCAACTTTCTTATTCTTATCCCTCAATTTTTGGCGATCCAGCTCATTTTCTTTCATTGCAGAGAGTTTCCTTTTGATAATGGGTTGTTTCGGTTTTGATATATTTCCCCCTTCCTGCCTTTTAGAAGTTACAATCCCTGCTGGAGACAATCCAGTGCTATCTTCAGGTATCTCAACATCATTACTTTCATCATGCCCCATAAAATCATTTTCCTCGTCATTTTCAAAGGCGTTATGGTGTTCGTCAACAGGTTGAGAGTACGATTGCGAATCAATATTAACATCAAATGATGATTTAGAGGCTCGCGGTTGTACAAAATCATCAAGCCAAGTCAAAAACTTCATTGACGGAGCTCGTTTTCGGCCTTTTCGACTACTTCCCTTGATGTGCCCGACCTTTTGGAATTTTTTACGTTACTTCTCTTTTTTGTGTAGTTCTTTATTAGGTTCTCGAAGGCTGACTTTGCTCGTGTAGATATAATATAAAAAGTGCATGACATTTAATATCACTATATCTAATAAACGGTTTCAAATGTATAGGTATCAAATGACGTAATATAACTTACCGGTCTCAATGAAGATTAGCTGGTCAGCAACTTCTTTCCAAGCGTTCTCCGTCACTATTTTGTCCTTGTACTCCTTTTTGGACTTGTCATAAAGACAAATCTATGTCCAAATATGTCGGTATCCGTTGATTCTGAGCGATGACGAGCGCTACAGATGAAAAAATGTTCATAATTTCTTTTCAGCGATAACTAGCACTAGTGAGCACTAATGAGCGATAGAATTCTAGCGCTGTGTTCCCACTTAAACAAAATTCTATCGCTGCTCGCTCATTAGCGCTAGGTATCGCTCATTACCGCTAAGTGGGAACCAGCCTTAATTTCCCCTCGGTGAGAGATTGCCCCAGCTAGAGACCACACAGGAAGCCTGTGCTCCTATTAATTATAGTCAAAGAATTCAGGCTAAATGTCTGGTTCTTGCGCGGTGTTTTTGATAGAACATAGACGTTTAGTCTGTGGATAGAGTGAATAGCAAAAATATTGATCGACACAAAAATATAATACAATCCTAATCATTTGAAGCATATTTCTATTATGTTAGGAAATCTTGTTTACATTATATATTAGGAAAGATCTTTTTATTTTGATGTCAAGCCAAGTTATATATTTTTTGCTTCTACTTTGTTGTTCATTCTATAAGAGAATAAGTGCTCCTGAGTGATGAAACTCACTTGTCCTATTTCAGTGGAAATAGGTTTTTGATTTTGATGAACGACAGACACAATATTAGTTGAGTGTATAGCGGAAATCTTCAAGTATCAAGGCTTCTTGTTCTCTCTCCTACGGATTTTTAGCCTTTTTATATAGCTTAATCATAAAGTCGATGATTGCGATAATCATTTTAATCGATTAATAGCGAAATATAAGCACAATCTAGCCGCATCTGAAATTTAGACGCTCATATAAAACAAAAATTGGTATGGTAAAAAAAATATTCAAACCAAGAAAATATATGAATGAAAAGATGCTTGTATCAAAGAGAATAGATTACATTCCATTTTGTAAAAAGATTTAACAAAATTTTTATTCTTTGTTCTTAAAGTTACCTTAATTTTTGCAGCTAGTTATAACCACGAAATTTGTTACCTACATACATTTTAATGCACGAAAACTAATACCCACTAATGAAAATAAAAAAAAAGGAGTTTTTATTAATTTTCCATCCTTACTGTTATTTTCTCTACCACTTAATTAATCAATTAAAATGACTTTAGGCGGTTATCTAATCTTTACGAGGGTTTATAGTGATAGTTATATTTAAACATTCCAATTTCGATTTTTAAACTATATGTAAAAATACTAAAAAAGATGATTAAAGGACAATTGTTTATATTTCTTCCTTATTGAAAAATTTCTCAATTCGCGAAAGTTTCTCGGATTAAAACAGTTCAATGTTGATTAAAAGTTCTTTTGCTTTTAACTTGTCGATTTTGTATTTACTTGAAATCTTCAAAAAATAATTTATTTTTGAAGATCGGCGATAATTAATACACGCGCAGAATGAGCCAACCATGAAAATAAATGTAATTGTTAAATTTAGTTAGTACAGGCGAAAATTAGTACCGTTAAGGTAATCATAATTTTTATTATCATTGAAGAACCATATATGGGTGATAAATTGTTTTATGGAAACCTTGTATATTTGATTTCGAAAATATTACCCTTCAAATATTATTCCTTTAATAGAGCAGATGTGTGTAAAAACTCAAGGATATTTGTTGAAAATAGCGAGTCCATGTAAATCTTTCTTTTCATATTTCGCAACAGCTAAATTGATTAAACAATTTCATACATATATAAAAACTTATACAAAATCCGATAATTCCTACTTCCTGAAGTCAGTGTTGAAAACCATTGTCAATAAAAATAAAAGTAGAACCGAAACCATGTTTAATATTTTAAAAACTTCAGTCTTTATTTTAAACAAACATCGAAAATGCTATCAAAATTTCAAAAAAAAAGAAAGAAAGCTAAATTAAACCAGCTGTTCTCCGTAGGAAAAAGGATTTGATATTCGTGAAATAAAAAAAGTCAAAAGTTAAAAAGAAAAAGTTAAAATTCAGAGTATCTTATTGAAACTGTCATGTACTTAATTCAAACAAGACTGAAGCTAGTAGAGCCAATACACTTGTGTCTATCATCTGTGATGTGGATAAAGTGAGTAGTTCTTCAGTGTATGGTGTTAGGGTAGAGCGGTTGCATGGCAGTTTAGCAATCGACAAAAGAATATTTACAGCTCGCCGCAACAGACTTATACTCGTCCCACAAATTTCCTCTGCATTGAGTCCAGGCTGCACCCGTCCACCAGATGAAAGATAATTTGAAGTGTTCTTTTCTGCGTCGTATAAAAAAGTACAGATGTTTCTAATAGCGGACTTCCTAGTGGCCAGCACTTTTGAAAATCGTTCAGAATGTGCCATATTGTCCACTAAGATGATTGCGAATTCTCGATTTGGTACCAGACTCTTCTTAGCCATATGTTTAACAAGGACATCCCCTAGCTCTTCAAGCACCGAGTCAGTTGGGTAAACCATGATTTTCTCAACATTTTGATGGTTTATTGTCATTTTTGCTAGGGTTTCGATACAAAGTCTTTGCGCAGACAATGCATGTGAGCCAGGTGCTGTCGGCAATGGGTCAAGAGCTTGCGAAGATCGGCAAACAATCCAATGTAGGAGTCCCTTTACAAGAGGTTCTCGTATATCCTCACGAATATTTTTCAGATTTAAATGTCCACCTATATTTGCTAACAAAACTAAAGTGTTCTCGCGAATGGAAAACAATGATTCCCACCACGTGTCGTTAATATCGTCACTAAGAGCGTTGTTAGGTACAGTTCGTTCTTCGAAACCAAGCTTGAATTGCGAATGGTCAGTTATAGCATGTTCGTGTTTGTGAAGAAGAGCGAACGCACAAATGGATAACAACCCAGCATGGTTCGCAAGTTCTGAATCATTACCTTGTATAAAGGAGAGACTACGGAATACATTAGACATTGTAACACATCGTTGAAGTAAAGATAATTCACTGTCTGGAATACCGCTGAATGCCGTGCTTTGCTTCACGACACAGTGTTCACTTTTAACATTGCCACGATTCTCACGTTGTAGTCTACGGTTAAGGTACTCAATAAACTCTTTTGAATCGTCCAGATACTTTTTGTCGCAGGGTATAACGAACTCAAGATCTTGTAGAATCTTAGTAATTATCGGTGGTGTTTCCTCTTTGGTCTCGTTTTCACAATCCGCTAATAAATCATTGATTATCTGCATGCAGCCAGTCGGTGGTTCGCTGCTACCGTCTTTACCTTTTACAGGTTCACTATTTGATTTCTTGTTCATTGTTGCGTCATTCTCGTCGTACGAATCTTTTGTGTCCGATTTACTTGTGGTGTTGGTCGTAATACATTTCGTTTCGTCATTTTTGCTCCCTATAGTAGGAGATTTTAAGATTTGATTATTTTCATACGTCGAGGTATTCTCCTTTCTTTGAGATAACGCGTCGTCTAACTTTCGTTGTTTCTCTTCTTCGGCTTTTGTCACAACCAGAATACCTTTGGGGAATGCTGTAATAGTTATATCTTTCGAAGGGAATGCAGTTTGTATATGCTCCGTATAATCACCGCCACCATTGTCCCAGAACTCTTTTCCAGAACTTAAATCTTCTTTCATATTACCAGAGATAGCAGTTGAAGCGATATTTGAAGTGTAACTACATTTAGAATTCTTACAAACACCGACCCATAAATCCTTTAACTTTTGGTCCACTGTACCACTTTCATCCTCAGTCTCAGTCTTTGGTACTAACGGAATTTCAGTAAATGTATACTCGTCGAATAGATCTCTCAAACAACGCCTGTAGTGATCCATCAATGTATCTAAGAGTCCTGGCAACTGTTTTAGATGAAAGTATGTTATGGTATTATTGTCAGCTAAAAGAATGTTTAACGTATCAACTGCCCAGGTACATTCTGACACCAAACCAGATTTCAAAGACATCATGATTCTCCAGGCTTCGATCGGTCCTAAATCGATGGAGGAAAAATAGTATAAAATAATCACGCAGAAAATCGAGAAAAAATAAGACAATTAAACATAGAAACAAATAAGTACCTAAATCTTTAGAAGTTAGCTTTCTACGTTTCTTTAGGCCCGGTTTCGTGGCTTCGACACTGTTAGGTGGGAAGGTGAATTCTCTTTTCAAATGTTGTGTTGGTGTTAACTGATGCTTTAGATCGTGTGGTGAGGGCGCAGGCATTCGTCCTTTAAACATCATTTTGGGATCAGGACTTTGGAATCGTTTGTTATGAGATTGTTGAGGACTTTGCATTTGGTTGAACTGTTGCTGAGGATGAGGTGACGATGATTGTTGGTGCTGTTGTTGTGCTTGTTGTTGTTTCTGCAGTTGTTGTTGATATTTTTGCATCTTCAGTTGTTGCTGCTGCTGTTGTTGTTGTGCATTGAATTTCATTTGTTCCATAGAATCACGTGATATAGGAGGCATTTTTCCTTTTCCTTTACTTGCTGAAAAGTTGGGAGTCGCAAATGCAGACATTGGGTGACGCTGGGGAGACTGCTGATTCCAGGGCATTCTTTGAAGACCTTCAGGATACAATTCTGGTGGGCCTTGACGTGGAGGAAATCCTCTTGGCCAACCTGGTGCCATCTGGTCATTTATACTGGGACGCATATTGAAAGTTGGCATACCAGGAGGTCGTTGAAACATTGGATTTTGGTAGGCGCCATAGGCTGGATATCCTGGTGGCATTTCTTGACCTGTACCATATACATTCATCGCTTGTTGATTGAAATTATTCATAGCTGCATTATTTGGGCTGGGTTGATTTGCAAACTGCATTCGTGGATTGAACTGATTAGGTGTCTGCATTGGATTCGATGGCGTGGAGGTGGTTGTATTTGGTAAATTGTTTGGCCAAGACGGTTGAGTGTTATTTTCATTCTTGACTGCTTTCATTGGAGTAAGTGTTTTGTTTTGATTGGCAACTGGTTTAACATCTGGTTGGAAAGAATCATTCAAGGCAATGGTTGGTACAGAAGAAGTTGAAGTAATTGTAGTAGAGCTTGTAGCGACAAAATGTTTTTGTTGTTGTTGCTGCTGCTGTTGTTGCATCTGCAGATTCCACTTTTTCAGCAACGTATCTTTAGCTTTCAGTTCATAAGCATGCAAGTATTTCATATATTGTTCTTTTACCATATATGCAAGAGTTACATCGCTGTTAGGAAGAGCGAGACAACCAAGGACCTCCCGAAATATCCGTTTTTCCATCACCTAAGAACAACAAATCCAGAATATCAGAGATTGGTAATTTTACTGTTTATAGGATCGTCATGGAATTTGTTGATGGGAAAATATGATTTTACAATAATTTGTAACAATTAGATATTTTCTAGAAAGAGCCTTTACCTGTTGAATACCACCACGCTCACAAACACATCGGAATAATGTATATAGATCAAGCGTCTTTTTTCCAATCACAGGTAACTTGGTCACAGGAGTTCCTAAAAAGTTAACACAAAATAATGTAAGAACAATGCTAAACTGTTTAAATCTTACATCAAAAGCGACATAAGTAGATATCATTCCATGCATTTTGTGTTGTATGATAACCACTTGATTACAGGTGATCTTAGTTTTTTATGAATGCAAAATTTATGAAATTCTGACACAATGGAACTTGAGATACAAAAATATTAATTATTACCGTTAACACTCATGAAAGCCAGGTATCTGTCAAAGAAATTCCGCTTTTCTTCATCGACAATTAGATCGTAAACTTTAGAGAGCTATAAAAAAGAAAGGAAATGTATTTATATACAAAATCCACGTAAAATAGAAATTTTGAGTCTCGTTAAATATTAAATAACAATAACAAAATCACATACATACCTGGTCGTATTGCTTAGGAGATGCCTTTGCTTTTAATTTTTTTTGTGCATTCTATTAAAAGAAAATAAACACATAAATATGATATCACATAATTTTTGCGGAATTTATTTTTATTTTCATTTGAGTTTTGGGGGCAAATCTGCAATAATTCATTCCGTATAGATATATTTCATCGTAATTAATTCCCTTAAGATATAGAATAGAGAGCCTTCTTTAATAAATTAAATCTTTTATCAACACTTACAGGCGAAAGAGGTGTGTTAGGCCATGATGGACTGAGATTTCCAACATCTGAGTCATCACAGAATGGCGAAGGAACTGGTGAAGCATTTTGGAGATTTGAAATAGGTGTTGCTGGTAGAATAGTTGGATTGCCAGTAACGGGAGTTACAGGAGGAACTTGTTGCTGTTTTGTTGCATTATGATTATTCAAAGATTCATCTAAGAGAGGAAAGATTTAAAAAATTAAAACACAACTTCCAATTGTTGTATCAATATGGGATTTTGAGGAGCCACAAACACATCTTATTAAAAGAGAAGAAATTCATTCCGTTTAACCCAGTAACATTCGGATGAACAATAATCTTAAAAATAACGAATGAATGGCTGATAACAAAGTGTTTACCCTGGATAAATATTAATATTAAAACAAAAACAAACAAACTAAACAACAACAATAACATTAAAAACGTGACGATATAAATAACAAAAACAGCTACTGACAAGAACAATTTCTTCTTTCTTAACCATACTACACAGTAGAAAATTGTAAAATAAATCAAAACTAATAGAATTACCAAGTAGAAATGTTGAATAAAGTTTATTTGAAACAAACATAGAACAAATACCTGGTTCATGTTTCACAGACTTTTCTTGATTTTCTTTGTTTTCATTAAGACGTTGATCTAATAAGTGAAACAAGAAAACCACATAAAACCTGGAATATGTTGCAAAAATATATTTGAATGGAGGATGAGAAATTCTACGAAATTGTTTAAGAAAAACAAAATAATTTATTCAAACTACCATTTAGTCTTTTCAAATGAAATGAAATCAAGTGTATTAACATTTGTAATACTGGTTGAATTTTTATTCTACTATGGAATGCTTAAACATGTAGGTGTAAATACTAACTTATTATTAATTAATCATGCTACTTATCTAAAGAGGATCTCCTGTGGGAAAAAGTTATTTTTACATTTTCAGGAGCTCAATAAAAAAATTGAAGCCTGGCTTTTTCAGAAGCTCATATTTCCTTTATCACAGCAGAAAGGAATTAAAATGTAAGACAAGAACTCCTATTGTGTTTTAAAAATGTTTTACAAACAATCAGTTTCTTTAAACGATTTGTTGCTATGGAAACTTAATTATTCATAGAAAGCTAAGCAGGATGTAACTGTTCAGGAGATTTCATGGAATTATTGGCTTCTGAATGTTTTTAATAATAGCAATACACACACTAAATATTTAACAAAAAACTAAAAACAGCTAATGAGAAATGTCTAGAATCTGTCTAGACATTTCAATGTCTACAGGACAAGACAATAACAAATCTGATAAAGAGTTGTTAAGCCCATTATGGAGCAAACATTGAGGGGTAATCACATAAGCAAATCACACACATACCTTCTGTACTTGAAACATGGTTTTCATTTTTGACAGAGGGGCTTTTTGTTATGCTTGCTAGATTGGATGCTGATCCTTTAACTGAACCAGATGAACTATGATTACTGTCATTACTGAATGGAGAGGGTGAATAGGGAGGTGGTGGAATGTTATTTCTGGGTGTCCCACGTCCTTGATTCATAGCCATTACCATTTCTTTATTTGGAGACATGACACCACCAAAATCTGGAGACTGCATATTTTGGTTTATGAAAGGTGCTTGTTGCAAAATATCCATATTCATTTGAGGGTAGCCACCATGTGGGCCAAAGGGATAATTTGGACTTGGACCTTGTCCAGGACCAGCCATATTTGGTGGAGGTAGACCAGCTTTAGAACGTGAAGATGCAGCAGCAGCTGCACGGACAGCAGCAGCAGCAAGCATTGCAGCATTTCTTTGAGGATCAGTATCTAAAATTATTAAAGTTAAAATGTCTTAGTAAACAAGCCAAACTAGTTTCAAAAGGACATAATAACAACCTTTTATATGCCATCTTTGCTATAATCTTTACTGTAACATTTCTCAGAATTTGTTAATATTTGAAAACAAAAGCAATTTTCTCTTACTTTGCTGTTCAGTTGTTGGTCTTGGTGTATTTCCTCCATCAGATAGAGTATTATTAGTTGCTGTTTGATTGTTGTGGTTAGCATTCTGTGGTACCTTTAATTGAAAGATTCAGTTTTTGAATGACATTGTAAAAGCTAAGAAACTTAGTATAAAATGAGTGTATTAAAAATAAGACTAATTTTCATATAATAAAATTCTATTTTACATCAATTAAATACTAACCTTATTTGGAGTGCTTGACATTGCAACATCATTTGTGACAGGTTTAGTTTCCTTTGAAGCTTGTGGCGATGCTTTACCAGTCTGTTGAGGGTTTGTTTGTTGTTGTGATTGAGGTTGTGGTTGCTGCTGAAAGTCTTGTTTTACAGGAGTAGGAGTGGAACTTTTGGAATTACTGCTATTTTCACTGGAGGTATTAGTATTAGCACTGCTTGTGTTCTCATTTGCAGTTGAGGATGGTTGATTGCTACTAACTGATGAAGGAGGGAATTGCATATTTCTATTGCCACCTGGTATTTGATGGCTCATTTCTTGCATTCGTTGAAAAGCTGCAAATCTCTGTTGTTGCAAGAAGTTAGCTGCTTGAGGATTAAAACCACCATAAGGATTATTTGGTGACATAAAGTCCTAAAATAAAAGGAAATCAAATTCGAATTTAAAGCACGATTATAAATACAGTTCAAAGTACATGACTGACTTGTTTAGTATATCAATAAGAAACTTATTTGTGCAAATTAAAGGTTATATTCAACTTTATTATTAATTGAATAAAAGGGTTATAATAGAAACCTATGAAAGAGTACACATACTTTTCTATTTCTTCTATTTCATACAAATTAAATTTGCAATAACAAATACACATAAAATATCTGGTTTAATCAAATACACAAAAATTAATACACGCAAAAAGAATTCAAAATTTCACCAGATTTTTTACTCTTAAACATAAAAAAAGCAAAGATAATCACAAAACCTGTTCTTCTTAACTAATAGTTTATCCATCAAGTATGCAACAATAATGTTATATAAATATGATTTACGAAAATTAATACATGCATAATTTTAAGTGGGCTTTTGCCAGATACTAGAGTTCAAAAACAAACAAACATCAAAAAACTAAATTAGGTAAAACACACTCTACCAAAAGATAGGATTAAAATAAACATGGATTCTGCCATTACATCATTGCATTCAAGCAAGCCTCACCAATGTTTTCAACCTTCCTACTGCAAAGTATTATGAAGAAAACAAGATGGGGTTGTGCTATAGAGTCGTTTAACTTCCTTTGACTTGGCTACCAGGATGCTCTTATTGGTTGGACATACTTTTTGAATATTTTGGACTCAAATTCTTTATGCTCGAATCCCTTTAAGCTTGGTTCCCTCTACATGATAGTATGTCATATTGCTTATTAGTTGTTATAATTTTCAACAGGAAACAGGTATACCAAAAGAGGTGGTTCACACTGCGCGATGACATAAAAGTGGTGAAGTTAAATGAAACAATAAAGTTGAGAATGATTTTACTTCATTGAGATGTATCTCATATATTGATTGAATCAAGACAAAGTCTGCACATTCAGCTTATTTATTGTAATTAACGTTTACATCACTTGTGGTCTCTTACAACTTAATAATTTCTTTCTAGTTTCTTTTTATTATTTAAGATAAATAAACAACAAAAACAAAAGGCCTTGCCGACAAATATCTTTTTTATAGTGGAGCTATGTCTGAGTGGTTAAGGCACTCGGCTCATAATCTGCTGGTCAGGGGTTCGAGTCCACCACCGGTCACAGTGGTGAGGATAACCTCTCGCTGCATAGGTTTTTGGTTTTGCACAACGAAGGCAGGACTCTCATTGATAGCAGTCTAATTAGTACTGAAGAGACCATCCTGGGTAGAAATTCATAAATAAAAATAATAATAATTTTATAATCTGTGAGTGTTCCAGAGATAATAATAATATATCAATATTTTGTTATGCAAAATCAAATGCGAATCAAAATTTTGCTCTTCGAAATCTAATAAAACCAAGATGGAAAACTAAGAGTGACACAGACGAGCTATTGATTTTTGCAATTTATTCTATCAAACTGATACCAATTTTCCATGAGGCTTGAATTGTAAAAAGAGCACATTCAATATATACCAGGAGATAAAGGAAAGTAGTCAAAATTTCTTTAAGAAGACATCCTTATTTCCATAGAGACCAATAGTTTCAAAATTTATTGTAATTTTTCTCACAAAACATTAAAGCAACCACTTTTGTTTTATAAGATTCCTGTTGGAAATAAATGATCTCATTACTTACTCAAGAATAGTCAAATAACAGATCCAAATTTCCATGGGACCAATACCTTTGAAATATTCTAAGTATTTATCAAAGAACACATCAATTAGCCAGGAGGCAGGAGAAGAGCTATTTTCAAAACTAAAGAACATATAGGATTTTCCATGTTTAAAATAGACACAATAGATTTGAAAGAGCCATTTGGGATTTCTTTGATGTTTTGATATTATCACCTAGCGATACTACTACTTTGTGATAGTAAGAAATATTTACCAAATTTACTATTGCACTTAGTTCATACTGTACAATAGTTTGCTATATTATAGTTGCAATAGTTATCAGTTCCCAGTGGGAACTAAGCCTTAATACATACAAAATGTAGGTTTTTAGACTTCATAAGGACAGACAAAATGTTTCTACATGTAAGGTATGTAAACAATAAAGTAATAGATAAAGGGACTTGTTTTCTTTCAAAACCATTTGTAAGCCTTTGCAGGGAAAAACTGATCATATGCACAAAACATAAATTAAAGCAAAAGATATTATGTCTAGTGTTTTTATGTGGTGGATAGTGGTGCTTATTCATGAGGGTGCTTAATTAAATCTTTACAGTATAGAAGATTTAGATTTGTAGTATTCACCCTCATACCTGTTTGCCAGATCACACAAGGCTGAACACTTTGAAATTTGAAATTGCTTAAATTAATCTCTTTTGTTTGAGTTCTACTTTAAGCCTAAATTGACATGGTATACTATATATACTATATTTAATATTCTTATCACAGAGGTATAATCTTTATCAGAGTGCAAAAATTGCAAATTCATTTTAACTTAGTTTAGAAAAATTAAAGATTGCTTTGCCAAAACAAAAACCGAATTCTTTGTTTGTAGGGTAAAATATTAATACTGATGACTATGTAAATACATCTTCCAATAATTTAGATTCGTAATGTGTGTTGCATATTTTTCAAAACCAAAGTCAAAACATTGAGAGAAGTACAAATATCGATACGTGACTGACCACTCACTAGTTATTTACAAACAAAAATACTAGTGCTATTCCATAACATTATTTTCTAATAAGAACTATACCGAATAATAGATGGGTTTCAAGGTTTACATTTTTTCCAGTTGTACAAGCATGTTTGCTAGTTTAAGAGGCAAAAGGAACTGCTACGATTGCAAGATGGCATTTCAATGTTCTTGAGAACAACATAGACCATTCAAAATCCATGTGGTTCATTGTTTGAAATTAACTTTGAAAATTACAGTAGCAAAAGAGTTTCAAGTCACAAACAGTGTACAGTATAGTGTGTCAAAACTTTAATTTGAACTTTCAACGTAAACCACTCTGTACATAATATATATGATGTACACAGGCAGATTCATAATGTAAAAAAAAAAGATAAAAAAGAATATAAACACACCCCTTCACGTCCTTGACCAAACATTCCCATTCTTTGGCGTTGAAATGCAGCTATTGCAGCAGGATTATTAAACATTGCAGCCATGTTTTCATTCATTCTCATTTTATTTGGATAATTTGAGTTGCTGCCAAACCCATCCATTCCTGTTGACATTGGATCAAAGTTAGGTCTTGTTCTTGGATCAAAACCACTCATTCTAGGGTCCATAAAGTTAGTTGGATACATCTGACTTTGTGTATTGGAATTGGGACTTTGAATGTTATCAAAATTTTCACCTTCACTTCCTGCGCCAGAATTGAATCTTGATCCACCATTTTGTCGAAAGTTATTGGCATTTGTCATGTAAGGATTAGTAGCAGAAGTTGGCCCATTGAAAGAACTACTACTTTGTTGGTTAGCTTGAAAGCCTGTTGCTCCAGGAAAACCATTCATACTTGCTTGCTGTTGAGGATCAAAATACTGCTGTTGCATAACGTTTTGTTGATTCATAATAAGTATAATGTCAATATAGAACGTAAATTTTAAAAAAATTCATACCCAAAAGAATTGGAGATGACTTTTCTTACAAATAGTCTTAAATCAATAGTCTTCCTACAGAATGAAAAGAACTTCAGCTGCTTTAAACGAGCCTCGTTTCAATATCATTTGAAACGATAATTCCAAGCAAAATGTCCATTTTAATGAGTGATACCAAATAACCAGTAGTCCAACGACAAAAGTGTGTACTAAAAATCTAAATACAACAAATAATAAGTAAGTAAATGATATAATTCTACATCATATATTCAAAAAATCTCGAAGGAAACTCAACTCAAGATGGAAACCCTTTCTTGAAGCTATAATGCAAAACTAAATTGGCTCGCCTCAGACCTCCAGGTTGTTCACGACTCAGCGTTCAAAATGGCGGGGTTAAAGTTGAAAGGGAAAATGAAGGTAAAAACAGACAGATTCCTTTACACTTTTTGTGCTAAAAACGAGTTTCCTTGATGATAAATTATAGTTTTGAAATTTCAAATTAATTTATAAAGAATTTAAATCGTTACATATTTTATCTTGTCACTGTGAAGTATGATTTTATCCTAAATGTTATTGAAAGACGGACCCCCGGAAAATTCGTAACTTTGTTTATGAAAGTGCCAATCATCACTTTTAGAGGTTCCGCAAGGCGAAAAAAAGCTCTCAATAAAACACGA
The DNA here is from genome assembly GCA_031834005.1 of Dendronotus venustus. Taxonomy (NCBI): domain Eukaryota; kingdom Metazoa; phylum Mollusca; class Gastropoda; order Nudibranchia; family Dendronotidae; genus Dendronotus; species Dendronotus venustus. The sequence goes on from JAUEKX010247467.1 coordinate 19,208, forward strand.
GAGCCTTTTATAACATTCGCTTCGAAGGAAAATATCTTATATTTCGTTAACATTTATCATAACTTTGCGTTATTTTTGCTATTTCAGGAAAATAAATATTCGCCTCTAAATCAGCGTACATGCTTGTTATTATGAGTGTTTTGTAGATATGATATTTACCGGAATCATGTCATGCTAGTAATTACATTGCTGTAAGGAGAATATGGTGATGATCAGGGTAAAAACAATATAAAAAAGATAAATAACTAAAAATACTGATTAATTTTCTAAAAAAAACTGAAAAAAAATATACAACAACTTTTGCAGGGATCTATAAATAATATTTTTTCATATTTTTTTAAAGACCCGTGTGAAAATCATGCGGCATTCTAATAAAAAAAAAAATTGGCGGGAAAAATCGTGATATCGAAATTGAATACAATTTTGTCCACATTTCTTTTTTGCAGGTGGGGAAATAGGTGGGAAACAAAAAATTCTTAGAAATAAAAAAACAACGAACTAGTGATTAAAACAACATAATAAATCTTTAAAGGATTAAATTACCAGTACGCCAGCACAAATTCAACTGAAAATACTATACCCTTCCTCTTTGTTTTGGTATAATCGGGAATACGTGGTTCGAAGCTACTTTTTAGTAATTACTATAAAAACATCAATAACTTTTTTTCGTACTCCCCCGTTGGTTGATGATTTAGCAATAAAACCTTTGAGATGTTTATCAACAAAAAAGCGCAATTTTTTGAGAATAATTTAAATTATTTGGAGCCCAGTCCCGCGGCTAAATGCACGTGAGCAAATCTCTTTAAAAAGCTCATTAGGAAACCAGGTGCAATAAAAGTTTTCCGCAAAATAGAGGTGGAAACCATGCCATTTAAAAAGGAGTTTAGCAACAAGCTATGCTGAATTTAATTTGAACGCCGGTATTAAAGGAATTCTGAGAAAAAGTGTGCATACCGCCCACTTTTGTTTGTCCATGCATTCCGCGGGAAAATGTTTGAGGATCTTTGTTTGAACTATAGAAATTATTTTTTCAAGATCAAGGGCAAATTGACAGGAAGTTAAAAATGTCATTAATTAAAAGTAAAACCGTTAACCCTGCTAACAGTGACAAAATAATTTCCTATTTGGACGGAAAGAATATAAACTCTTTAGACAAAATGATATTAAGATAGACAAAATATTTTTATTCTATTCTATTCATATAAAAAAGAAAACATTCCGGCCTTACATAATTAATTTTTTTAGTAAATCTTTTGTAAAATCTTTTGTAAAATTATTTTGCGATATTTTCAAGAAAGAAAACAATGCTGATGAAAAAGCTATTTTTATTGCCCTATACAAAACAATATTTACAATAACAAATGACAAAAATAAATCAAACTGAACCAAATTCCTTCATCCATTCTTCGTATTTTTTAATGTCCTCTTCAGAAACAGACTTTGAGACTTTGAGAAGGGCAGCTTTGAAGTCTTCTTGATTAACTGGTAGCTCGAGTTTCTCTTTGGGTAGATTTTTTATTTCTTCGGCAGATAAGCCTTGTATGCAACGACGCATGACCATCATAGAGGCATCTCTATAATAAACAACAATATTTAAATTAAATAATAAATATTAAGTCGAACATATGGATTTAATTAAGGTAGGTTTCCATAAATAACACTCCATGCACATTGTAAACTATTTCTAAACTTCTAAAATTTTAAGCTAACTATAGATAGTTTGTCAATCCCATAAAAAATTAAAACAGTACTCAACAAAATTGCTTCTTTTTGATAAATAAAAATAATTTCCAATATAGTAACACGAATTTTTTGCATTTATTAAATGAGTATTCGTGCAGCCATTTTCTTTGGTATGTTTTGTTTATAAAGAAAGCAAGTTGGTTTTGACACGAGGCGTATATTACAAACCTGCAAACATTGGTAATGTCAGAACCACTGTAACCATTCATCATACTAGCAAGTTCACCAAGGTTAACGTTATCTTCACATTTCACCTCACGTAAATTGATCTTCAATAATTCCTCACGTCCAAAAGCTATGCAATACAAAAGGAAAAGAATCAAACACAGTTCAAATAAATAAATAAACTTTTAAAATAGTATTAAACAATAAAAATTGAAATTCACAACAATAATAATTATTTCAATAATAACATTTGTGTGAATTTGTTGTTACAATTGATCTCTATGGATGTTATCATCTCAATTCGTAGAAGATTCACATTTCCAAGAAATGAAAAATAAATAAAAAAAAGGAATTGTCAGCCAGTACATAATTCTAAAGATGGCAGTGAATTGAATAAACAAGAATTGTGATGCTGTGCATAAAGCTACTATCATGTTGCTTTTGTATCTTTTAGAATTCTCATCAATTTTAATCTCATCGCATTTCTCATCAATTTTAATCTACAATGGCACTCCGGCTTTTTTATAACATTTCAAGGTAAAGGATGGATATCAGTTATTATGAAGAATAAGATGACAAAAACAATATTAACATTTTACTTTAAAAAGACGAGAAACAATAGAGAGAAGCAGAAAATAATAAAGTTTCTTTTAGGCTGATGATGTCTTCTATAAAAACATGGGCCCTCCGTTACAACTTTGGGAAGAGTGTTTAGATGAAAAATTGGATCAAGAAACGAGAGCTAGGATTCTTGGTTGCAAAAATCAAATGGAATCATTTAAGTTCTTCTT
>JAUEKX010247468.1:0-10117 GCA_031834005.1 Dendronotus venustus
ACAAATAAGTATTTCTTGCTTTTTGTCAGTCTAGCCATCATTTTAAGTACGGCTAGCATACTAGCCTAGCAGTCTAGTTGTCATTAAGTACGGGTATCCTCTTCCATTTTTACAGTCTATAGTAAAGACTGATAGATGCGCTTGCCTCGCATACGACCTCGTTAGGCGTGATGTCATGACCAAGCCACGACCGTATTTTCGCTGACCGAACTCGATATCAACATGCCGATAACTCCATAAATATTAGATTTTTATAAAGTTTGAAATATTTAAAACATACACATTCATAGATCGCATAATCAAAGTTAGATAAACATTGGTTCTTTAGTTTTGACAATATGCGACCCTAACCACATACCACTAATCGCCACAAGAACCGTCTTTACGGGACTGTAAGAATAGCCACTGCAGATATTTTTTATAAGGTGTATCTAAGGCTGGATACTCCTATTCTCTGTGTGTCAAAAATATCATTGATTTAGGAATATTACTGGTCCAGGGTTGCCCTTGATTGGGAGCGATTTACTGCATCCTGTTTTCTCACTGTTGTCTCCCTTAGATAGTTGTAATACCAAAGCCAATGATAATTTGTAGGTGTAGTTGTAGTATAGTAGTATCTTTTCTCTTCAGAAAACAGCTGTTTGTTTGTATACTGGGTTGTGGACTAAAGCTGGGAGTGAGAGCTCAGTCAGATTCTTGGCTTGTGTTCAGTATGTCCTTGGAAAAGACTCTTTACATGATTTTTCTCATCCCATCGGAGACGGATGTAAAATTCGGAGGTCCCCCTGGTGTTGTCCTTGTCCGAAAAATTGTACACGCGCCTAACAGGCTGCATCGTCTCGTCTGATGTTACATGTTTTGCCGGGGATAATGTGGTATTGTGAAGCGCTTTGAGTATGGTGATGACCGTGGAAAAGCGCTATATAAATGCTCTCCATTATTATTAAATTTGCGTTGTCTTTGTACAGGATGATGGGGTCATACTGTCACCGGCGTTATGTTTCAAAACTGTTCCAAAACTTTGGAAAACTCCAACCAAAGACAAAAGGGGAGAGAAGGGAACATGAACTTGGCATGTCCTGTAAAAGTCATATGGTAAGTGGGATATTTTTAATCTAAATTTGTCCTGCCAAAAGATGGTGATGATCAAGTGGGCATTCAGCCTTACCGCTTTAAATGTGCATTACAATCAAAATTAAGATGTTTAGGTTTTTTTAATACTTTTCTCGTATTCAGGAAGTGTTAATAACACTTTCTCTTCCCATTACCCACAGTTAATGTTGTATAATGACATCATTGCTCCAAGTCATGCCGGGGGATTCCATCTCCTCCCTCTGGGTGTACGGGCCTTGGAAAAACTCACCAAACTGGTTGACAGGGAAATGCAGAACATCGGAGGTCAGAAGATTGCCATGACGACACTGGCACCGGAGGCTTTGTGGCAGAAATCAGGTTGGGGTGGTGGTTGACGTTATGAATGGTTTTTAAAAAACTTACTTGTGGAAACCTCAGTGTTATGTAATATAAATTTTATTCTTTCTTAAAATTAAATAGGTTTTGATATATTTGTGTTTTTATCAGGAAGTTTCCATGACATGTAAAAGATTTTCTCCTGGTCATGTTGAATAGAACACTGTTATCGCACATTTTAAAGAAACTATGCACTCACCACACCAGCATTTTGTGGGTTGTATCCATTATGTCATTCATCCTATAATAAAATGTTTTACAGTTTTGTAATTCCATAACGAAGTGGTTGAAGGTCATCCCTGTGGGTTTTACTTTTGTTCTTTACCATCTAACTAATTCTATTTTCTTTCATTCTTTCAGAACTGAATCACTAGAAATGTGCTGTCTTCACACAAACACACAAACAAAAATCACATAGCATTACATTCTGATTGGTCCTGTCCATGTCACACATCTTATGTATCTTCTTCTACCTTTATCATGACTCCTTCACAGACATGAGTATTAATTCTATATTTGGAATAACTTCTATAATTCCACATATTCTAGGGCGTTGGTCTGAGGCTGGTGCAGAGCTTTTCACGTTGAAGGATAGACACAAGAACTTGTACTGTCTGGGCCCTGTAAGTATCGGCTTTGCTGGGAGTTAAAAAGGGCAGTGTGGTGTAGATGAGTTAGTACAAATATGAAATATTTGCCCCACGGGTAAATTAAAAAGTGATAGATTAAGGCTTCAGCATCAATTCTCTTTTTACAATTTTAAGTTTGTGTTAGAATTAAAGCCAAAATTTTACAATGGGTGTGCGTGTACATGTGTGTATGTGGTTATACCTAATTACTGAATTGACCCTTGTCATTCTATTGACCACCCAGACCCATGAGGAGTTAATCACCAGCCTGATAGCAAGCCTGCCCCACCTGTCCTACAAACAGCTTCCCATTCGACTGTACCAAGTATGTACTTTAATCTTCTCCACCTACTTGTGACTTGTCTGTGGTTGTTTAGAGAACAGTTCCATTATTAATCTGGTCTAAATGTCTTCCTCTATTTCATCCTTCAAATCATCAACACCATCATCACTTTTATTATTATCATTAGATTTATTATTTTTCTATAAACATTTTTGGGAAGCAGAAAAGATAATTCCATTAATATCTTTGTCAGGTTAACACTTTTACTGGTTACTACAGTAAATGACTTGATAACTTTCTATCTTTATTTCTCTTTTATCTGCTCACATTAAGACTTAGACTGGGTTGATCACATTTTTTAGAATAACAAATAATGCAGCAGTAAATAATAAGGCAATGGTTTTTTGTAATGTCGTGAATAAATTTACAAATTATATCGCCTCTTGATGTTAGCGATGGAAACATTTACGGCCATTATTTGCTTTCACAGATAACCAGAAAGTTTAGGGATGAGATGGCCCCTAAGTACGGCTTGCTTCGAGGGAGGGAGTTTGAAATGAAAGGTATGTTTGAAAATGTGCATCTAAGATAGGACTCACATTGTGGTCTGTGTGCCACTGACATTGTGGAAGGTCCCATTTAGTTGTATTGTGTTACGTTCTGTCACAGAGGTGCTGTTCATTGAATAACCAGTAACGTGAAGTGGAACCAACATTTGGGGATACTTTTCATTTCACTTTTTTGAATTCAGATCGCTAGAAAATTGAATCAAATCAGCCAAGCACTATGTTACCTTTGACCATGATCAATTGGTTGTTGTTTGTCTATCCGTTCCCACAGACATGTATTCCTTTGACACGTGTGAGGAGACCGCCCTGGAGACATACGACGCTGTCTGCGGCGCGTATGATCGTATTCTAGACAGGATTGGTGTGGACTATGTCAAAGGTTGGTCCTCATTTGCCATATCAATTGGCATTATCTTGATTATTATTATCATTATTTTTTTTCTCATCATTATTATTACCGATACTATCATGATTTAGATTGTATTAATTATTACTGTTGTTACATTGGTTGTGCTGTAATGTTTCTGATGATACATGTATCGTATATTTCTCCCACTCCCAGTGTCAGGCGACACAGGCATCATCGGAGGCGACAAGTCACACGAGTATCACTACATGGCAGACATTGGTCAGGACTCAATATTGCTGTGTGACAGGTTAGTCCTAACAACAGTACAGCAGGGGGTGTAAATCTTTCAGATTGTTTACCATCCAATTGCCAATAGCCATTTGTATTTGTTTCTACACTACTATTTTCATTGGGGTGTAAAATATTTCAGATTATTATTTTCTGAGTTGCCACTCACATCCCTGAACTGTAGGTTACATGTGTCAGGGATGAGGGGTTGGCATAGCTAGTTATGGTGTTGGTTTGGTTCTTATGCAGTACTCTGCATTGTTGTTAGGTGTACTGTATAAAGAGTGTTATTTCCCTTGCATGACAGCCAAAGGTGTAATCAGTTATCAGCTGTGCAGGGCTTTTGGTCCTGGCCCAGTAATCCTGCTACTACAGTGCTGTCTATCTAAGACTAGCTGAACATTGAAAGTAAATCCTCCCGAGTTTTTTGTTGAGTTTTGTTTGTTACTGTAAAGAAGAATATCATTGAAAATTGTCATTGTAAATATTAATCCACACAGGTTTGTGTAAGTGTAGGTTTTATCCTCTTACTCTTTGTCTTCTCCCATTTTCACTATATATTGTTTTTATTTGAAATAGAGAATGCTAATGCTGTATGTGTAAATAGTACTCTACTAACCTCTCATCTTCCACCATCATCAGAAGAAGATAATAATGGTTGGTTTTAAACTTTTGTTTATTTTATTTTAACAACAAACTATTGTTTTCCCTATTGCCCAGAAATGTATGACCAAAAATGTGTCAATGTTATCTTTTCACACAAAGAATATTATCATTCTCACTTCGTTGCTGAAATAAGAATTATTTGGTTTTGATTTTGTTTTTGCAGGTGTGGTGTCAAAATGAACAAGGAATTAGCTGCAGGTAAGTTTCCTACCAGGCAGACAGGGAGACAGACATTTCCTGTTGACATTAAATCCATTCTTCATGGATGTGTTTTGGGTTTTTTGGTCTCCTTGTTCCTCACAAGTTGTCAATTGTTTGAACAACAGTGTGAGGTGGTATGGTGCATGTGATATCGACGTTTTTTTACTTTGGTGGCATCAGTAGCCAGATCATCAGTAGCCTTATGGTTAGGCTCCTTGCCTGGTGGCCTAGTAGAGGTCCCATATTCGACTACTGTCTAAAATAGAGTCCGACATTCGAGTCCTTTGGAGAGAAGACTCTTGACACAATAATTTTCAGCCTACTCATTTTCAAATGAGCATCTGGCAAGGGAAAGATATTGGCAGGGTGCAAGTACAACGTTTTTATGTCTTTAAATGGCTGTGTGATCTAAAAACCTTTTCAAGGTGGACATAAGACAGAAAATCACACTGGTATGAAATATGTTGGGAGTGTATGTAAAACCGAGATCTTAAAAATTTATTTAATCTTTCTATTTTTTTACAACTGGTATCACTTTACTTTTTCCAAGCAGTTTATGACTAAAAAAAATTAAAACCTGTCTTCCCAGGAGATGGCAGTCTGCCTCAAGCCTGTCAGCTGGCAGCAGATCAGTGTGAGCTGGTGGAGAAAAAAGCTGTCGAGGTCTGTAGTTGTGGGTGGGGTTTTTCTATGCCTACTTACTTCATACAATAAAGGATTCTGTATCTGTTTGTCATGCTAGAAGTCCTGAGTTCAAATTCCAAAAGTCAAAACTTTTACTTTGTTCAACTATCACTACCGTATCACACAACGATAGCAAAGTGGAGGTACAGTCTATGAAATGACCTGGAATGTGTTGAGATGATTGTCAGATCGTTACGGAAAATGTGGCTCTTGGTTCATATTCTTACCGCTGTGAAATGTTTCTATTCATTTCATTTATAATGGCCTGTACCTATGTCTTAGTTGCCCATTAGTATTGGTGTATATTGATTTTCACTAACCCATTGTAAGGAACAGATTGTGTAATGTAGACATTGAAAAAAGTTAAGCAGATCATCAAATCTCGGGCTTCGGGTTAAATGACTAATTGTTTTAGTCATTTACCCCTAAATATTTTGCTGAAGTTGTCTGAGAATACGTCCAACTTCAACCCTCCTTTTATTATTCTACCCACAGGTGGGCCATACTTTCTACTTGGGTGATAAGTACTCTGCCGTATTCAGGGCCTCGTATCGTGACTCAGCCGGTGACAAACAAATGTAAGTTGTTTTAAGTTAAGTAAATCGCTCACTGCACTAAGTTACTATGATATGTGTAGCGTAATATTGATATTAAATTGTTATCATTGGTGTGTTTTCCACTGATCGATCAAGAGGTTATTGGTTAAAATCCTTCCTGCTCTAACTCTAAGGTTCGATGATGAGTTTTTAGTAAATATTCTAGACACATTAATCTTCACTCCACCCAACCAACAAAATCTGTGGTTTGGGGAACGTGATCTCTACAGTCCTGTAAAAAAAACTTTCCAACTGTGAGTCAACACACTTTGGTTTTATTTTCAAATGATGCCTTATTCTTTTCTTTTTATTTCCTTTTCTGGCTGCCAGTAACTGCAGCATGGGTTGTTTTGGTCTGGGATTGACCCGTGTCCTTCAGTCTGCCATAGAGTGTTTGTCTACTGAGACACAGCTGAGATGGCCTGCCTGTTTCGCCCCCTACCAGATGTGTATCATCCCCAAAAAGGTAATGAGGTCATCCCTGGCTTCTCGTGTTTAAGATCATAGTTTTACACCTTTTTCAGGTGTTAAAAAGGGTTTTGTTTCTGTAGTGATAGCATACAATATGACTGCACAGCCAGAGTTAAGGTCTTAACAGCTTTGGCTCAGCTGAAAAGCAAACACAGGACCTCCTAGACTGTAGGTAGATAATTGCACTGACTGCTTGATCAACACAGAACACATCCTTGATTATTACACGCAAACATACTACCGGTACATCTTTTACATTAGACAAAGCAGTTCTGGTGGGAGGAGAATGACTGGTTCTGGTTGGAGCAACAAACTCACAGACATAACGGAACGGTACATGATAGAATGATAACATTTTGAATTAGACTGCTCATTCAATTTTCATGTTTCAGGATAAGTGACATGCTTCATTCTTTGGGGTTTTTACAAAATTTAGTATAGATGGAATGCAGGAGGATCTTTGGTCAAGCTCCTGGTTTTATTCATAAGTATTTTGGGTTGTTTTTCTTTTACAGGATGGAAAACGAGGGGACGAGTTCTTGTCAGCAGCAGAGCTTGTCAGCGACAGCCTGAGTCAATTGCCAAATCTCCGAGGGGAAATTGTGATAGACGATAGAATGACGCAGACAATTGGAAGACGGCAATTGGACTCGGATCGATTGGGATTTCCTTACATCATAATTCTAGGAAATCAGGTGAGGAGTCCTTGTCTTCCTCTCAGTCACTCTATTTAAAGTGAACAAAATTTTATTTTGAGGTTTATACTACCAAGCTTGTTTTTTTTTTTACGGTTTAAGTTTCAATACATTTTAGGTCATACGACTAACACTAGCAGGATCTCTCTCTATCTTTGTTTTAGCTTAATACCACTCTAGAGTCAAAACTATTACCTGATAGAGCCAGGTTCCGAAGATGGATTTCATTGATGTTTATCACTGACCAATGTGGGGCCCTGAATTCACATGGGTTGGAGTGGTTGTACTTTTGTTAACTTAAATTGATGCTTTGATTGTGAACTTGATCGAAAATCCCCAAACTAATCCAACCCATCCCGTTGCTGGCAGGCCCTGGACCTAAGTCCCCTGTACGAGGTCGTTGACACAGTCAGCCAAGAGACGGTCTTCCTGAGTCCTGACCAACTGATGGACTTTGCCTCCAACATCAGCACCATCCGTCTATGATGACCGGCCTGAATGATAATAGTATAGCTGGCAAGTTTGTTCATCTGTATTACATTTGGCAATTCTTTTTGATTTGCTAAGACTAAGAAGACGCCATGAATAAAACGGAAAACTTGTTTCTGCTATAATTGTGTTCATTCAGCACTTTGAGTGTGTACTACGTACTTTTGTTTCTTATTCTTTTAACTCAATTTGGTGACATTACCTTTGATGGTAGATGTGCACAATGCCTTTCCTAAGGGGGGTGTTGCAGGAGCTCAGGGAATCAAAACAATGTGGGTTCAAAGCCCGACGGACCAAGAAGTAGGTCCTGTGTTTACATTAAAGGTCCCACAGCAGGTCAAGAATGCAAATGGTGGCAAAATTCAAATCGACCCAAATGGCCGGTTGAAGTATAATTGACACGGTGGGGTGATCACTTGTTTGCCAACAGTTCTTAACTCAAAGAGATGCCAGCACGGAAGCTCAGCCCTGCACTGTGATGCGGTGTAAAGGGAAATGGGAAAGAAAGGAAGACCTCCTCCCACAGGCTGGAAGGATGGACAGGGTTTGGATCCGGGACCTCTCGATCACTAGTCAATGCTACGTAGCAGTGACTGAACTGAGAAGAGAAAAAATGTTGTTCCCTTTTGGAATACTCAATGCCATTTCTTCTCAAAAGATTGTATTTATGTTGCAGACTCCACCTGTTCTTATGCATCACCCTGTTGAACATGTACTCCTAAAAATGTATCAACCTCTCTTTGTGTGAAAATACAACTATTAATATTAAGCATTTTGAGCCATCCACTTATGTGCTAGTACGAGTATACCTCTCTTGCATTGGATCAGCCCAGACGTGATGAAACAAAGAATGAATCATTTGTTGATCTGAAATCTCACACATCCCTGTAAACAAACTTGTATATCTAGACTATATGGATAAATCCTGCAAGAAAATTAACGAGAAAAGAATTTTTTTAAATCTAAAATTTATTTTTCGTACATGATAAAAAAAGATATACATACAATGCTAAGCAAGACAAGTCATTCAACTGTCAATACGATTTATGCATAGAATGTTGTCACCAAAATAAACCATATTCAACTGGCCTTTTTAAAAGCCCCCAAGCAGCCAGCACACTAGTCAGTCATACATCCACGCCCTCCCTGACAGAAAACATTTACTCTTTATACATAATTCATAACACACACAAATTACAAATCGTCGTCCATAACACGTAAGGGCGTGTATGGGCATAATTCAATGTGTTCAAGAGATTGGTTTAAAGGTTTCATGACAAATTTTGAACACCACAACAACTGTAATCAAAATCATGTACATGTAGATATCTCAGAAATCTTGATCTCCAATTAACATTAACACAACTGCCGGTTCGCTGATTAACATTAACAATAACATTGATGACGCTGTCTCAGTGTCAGTCACTCCGTGTCCGCCTGGGAACCACTGGCGTGTCAGTGTCAGTGGGAAAGGGGGAGGAAGAGCTGGATGGAGCACAACGAGCGATACTATACACTATAATAAAGTGGAATTGGAATGATATGTTTGCATTTTTCTAAGCAGTGATATGTTATTACAATGTCCTCTATAACAATATAATTATAATACGCGTAAAGGTAATGCATAGTACGTAATTCATTATGGGATTCGGGTAGAATAATAAATAATAAGTAGGGTATGCAAATATGATATAATATTAATATCCAGCGAATACGTGCACGCAGTGTGGTTATAAAAAACAACCCGCCGTCGGTGCCAGCAATGGCGTCAACCGCTCAGCAATTTCATACAGTGTAAATAGACATGACACTTGGACAATTGGGAAGACCAATATGATGATACTGTATAGCACTTTAAAGGCAATACAATATAACATATAAAGTGCCTTGTTATTTAGATAGGAGGACTGGCTGCATAGAATCAAATTGCCAACACGTTAAAGTCCGTCGTCTTATTACCGACCAAAGTCCCGTCTGGAACACGAGGTCAAGGCCAACGCTTGACTAAACACGTCTCCTCGGTCCTCCCGCTGGTCAGCAAACACACTCAGTACTTATTGACCGTTTGACCAACGCGAAGCCAGAAACTAATTGCACTGTTCAGTTCTGTGGGTAAACATTGCCAAAGCAACCCGTCGGCAGGCGACGACTCAAGAGATACCACTACCACCAATGAATGGTGTCCTTCCCTAAACGGGCACGGGTTGGGGGTGAGGGGGTATTTCTGGTTGGTGTGCATTTCTAAACAAATTTTCAGATCTCGCTTCAGACGAGGATAGTCAGTCCTCTATGATACACTACGTACTATAGATTGTTTTGCGTGTACATTCACTTTCACTCTTTTTATAAATAATATTAGTACTAGTACATATATTGATAACAGTATGCAGTCCGTATGTATAAATTATAGTATAATATTAATAGAATAATGATGATACCGCTTAATAGATCATGAATAATGATGACCATATCAATAACGACATCCTCATCATAATATTATGATAATAGAAATAATGCATAGTGTTGAAGTTGGGAAATTTAGATATATCGTTTCTACTTTTTATGAATTATTTGAATGAAGTCCAATTTAGAAAGTGTTCTTGTTGAGATGGGGGGTGGGGGTTTGGTCTTTAGTAGCAGCAGGAATATCACTAAACCCCGGTAAAGAACACCACGACCACCACCACCACGACATGGTATGGAACATCGAATTCCATCCCCATTCCG
>JAUEKX010247579.1:0-10117 GCA_031834005.1 Dendronotus venustus
GGGGGGGGGGGGGGGTGTGTTAGAAGATAATGAGGTGGACCACAAGAACGAAAGAATAAAAGGGGGGAGCGAGAGGGGAAAATGAGAAAACCCGCCCCGAAAGAAAAAAAGAGGTCACAACGAGAGAATGAAGGGAGAGAACCGCCGGCGCATAATATCTAGGTCAAGTTACCCATCTCGCTTCCCATTGGCTGGACGAATGACCGAGAGTCCATAGTTGACCGACTTTTCAAGATATCGATTGAATGAAATAATGCACTTATTCGAAAACGAGGAAGAAAATGTTTGTTAGTTGTAAATACAGCTGGATAAAGAATGGAAACGATAATGAGTCACCTCGTAAACGACTGCTATCGTTTTTCTACTATGCAACATCGAAATTTCATTTCATACAAACAAAACATTGTCGGGATGGGTTCAGGATAGGTACGATGTCGTGGGCGTGGCCAGTGGCCACGAGTGATTGTCTGCGCAAGTCTTTGTAAGCTTACGAGACTTGACCCAGTGAGGACAGACAGCGGGTCAGTGGGTCATCTGAGGCGAGTTGGGCCTGGTATAAATAGCAAATTGTAGGTACAGGTGCCGTCAGTTGGGTCCAAGATGTAGTCGAAAATTAATATGCCCGCTTCTTTCCTACGATGGACAATTTGTTGAATGTGTTTTTCATTCCAAAATTGATTGGTAAGTAAAAGATTGTGTGACTATTAGTTGGTTTATATCTCCATTTTGTCTCCCCATTATCAACGCCCCGCCAGCAGCTTTTGAAGAGCCCGTCCATGTCCTTGCCCTCAGACCGGTCAGAAATAAATTAAATCGGCTTTTTTCAAACTATTTTGCTCGTGGAAGACCAATCGGTAAAATATCGATGTAGATATAGGTATAGGTATTAATTATTTTAGTGAGGTGTATATAGATATGAAATGAGATATCATCGATGAATAACATTATCACACAGACATATTGAAAAGAAACCCATCTTATATTACATGCCTATAGCATAAAAAATGCATAGGTATAGTCTATACTAGAGATTGAAGCTTACAAGAGGTTTCATTTAGGCATTTTCTTATATACACCATGTTTTGAAATTCAAATGTTTGAAACTCAATGAGAAACTGAATTCCATGTCTACCTATAACCTAAAGACTAGGCCCCTACTCCGCTCGTGTGTGCCCTTGGCCCTTCCTGAAGATTGATATTCTATATAAGAAACTAAATTGGATTAGGATACAGTCAGAATGTTTGGCTCCAGATGGAGAGGTCCTGGGTTCGAGTCCATCATTACTGTTATTGAGAAATACTTTACACAATGTTTTTCTGACTACACTAAGTTGCAAAGGAGTATCCAGCTATAGGAGGAGAAGGATCTTGTCAATATGATAAAGAAAATGTCACTATATTAAGAACTATATTACTTTTATATTACTATATGTTTTCAACATAACTTTTACTAGAACTATTTTAACACTTCAAGAAGAATAAGAAGAAATTGTTTACCGGTACTTTGTTTAATGGATTAGGAATAGATTGAAATCAGTGTATGGGAACAATTTTTAAGTTATTCATTATAGTTATCGAGAACAAAGAAGACCGGTTGTTAAGTTGTTGTTGTGACAATGACAATTGTCAACATTAATAATAGAGAAATAAACATTTGCTCATTTGATTCATCCACTTCCTAAGAACCATTGTATCGATATTCATTATAATAAAACATTTGGTTTTGTAATCCTCTTCCTCAGGTGGAACAAAAAACACAATCACCCAATGGCTCTCCAAGGAAACGGTGAGAAACCTCTGCCTCCTGGATCCATGGGATTGCCCATCGTGGGAGAGAATATTGAATTCCTCCGAAAGGTGTGTAGCATTTATCCTTTTATTTATTTTCTCATATGTGTATGACAAACATTTTTATTATCATTATACCTACCATAATTCATAAAATCATACATATTTTGGTATCATATTTACCAAGAAATAAGTCAGAAAATTAATCAACTGTCTTCTCTTTTCACAGGGAGCAGCTTTTTTCGTAGAAAGATTCAAAAAGTATGGGAATGTATTTAAATTCAACATACTGGGAAGTCCAACAGTTCGAGTCAGTGGCGCAGAGAATGTCCGCTCATTGGTAAATAAGGAACCTGACCAGTTGAGTACGAAATGGCCAACAACAGTGAATATTCTTTTGGGATCAAAAAGTTTGTCAAATGTGGTTGGGCCTGAGCATCCCCCTTTGAGAAGGCATTTAGAGAAAGGCTTTACACCAGTCAGGTAGGTTTGTTTCTCAATTTGCTTTTTTCTCTGGAAGTTTTGTGTATACTGCCCTTTTCCCAAACTGAAGAGATGATAATTAGCCATTGTGTGTACTAATAAACATAAACTACCATAGTATTCTATAGTATTATAAGTTATAAGGCAACTATTTGTTATGGGATAGTTAGTGATTAAGATAGTAGTAGTGTAAAGATAATAGAAATGCCTAAGAGTAAGAGGTTGATGTTTTTGATTTACAGAACTTCATTCTATGGTGTGAAAATGATGATCATTCAAGAAATGTTTTCTATGGATTTGAAAGTAATGAGATGAATTCATCAAAGTTTTTTTTTGTGATTATCTATAAGGAATACAACCTCTTTGATTTCTTTTACAGGTTAGCAGATTACTTCCCCTGTGTCCAGCAACACATCCGAGAACACTTGCAGCAATGGCTAGAGAGAGGAGAAGCAGGGGAACAGGTGATAGGCTTTGCAGTCTGTGAAGACTTGACCGCTGACATCATTCTGGAAGTGGTGTTGGGGTGTCGGAAAGAGGATGATGAAGATGCAAAAGTCAGGACTGCCTTTAAGGATATCAACGACAATCTCTTCAGCCTTCCTATCAAAATACCTTACTGTGGATTCAGTAAGGTGAGATATTATTTCAAAATAACAATTATATTTCTCAGGTGAGTAAATAAATTTCATGCAATAAAACCGCAACAGTATCTATGACAATGACAACATTAATAGTAATAGTAGCATAAGCAGCCACAAAAACGGCAGCATTAGTCATACAATCAACAACAACAACCACCACTGCAGAAGTGACAACAATAGCAACAACAATAATAACAGCAATTAAGTAAGTTATGAAAAATAGATGGGCATGAAGCATAGTTATAGGATATTTGATATAACTGTTCTATCTTTCTCTTATCTTAGGCATTATGTGCTCGCCAAACTATCCTACAGTTTGTGGAGGGACGGATGTCTGGAGAAGGCAGCGATAAAGACCATGTCAGCTTGATGGATATCTTACTCTCCCTACACTGTCAAGGTGAAGAAGATGAGGAAAAAGTCAAGGACAATGCCGTTGGCCTTTTGATAGCAGGGTCATCCAGCACGTCTGGTGCTCTGACGTGTCTTCTTCATCTGCTTGCAAAATACCCAGACGTGTTAGAAAAGGTCAGGGAGGAACTGAAATCTGCTGGAATTACTGGTGAGTTAGTCATTTCATACATGATAACCTACTTGGATTTGGTTTCGCCAAAATTATGCTATCGATTCTTAATCTAAATGTCATTATGGGATAAATCATTTGCCTTTGATGGTTTTATTCATTTTCTGCATATATTCATCTTCCGTTAGCATTTTAAGTACCAATTCAAATATTTCTGTTTTTGTCTCAAAATTTTTGCTCTGACTTTTCTTCAGTTTTAATCAGATATCTTCCTGGGATGTTATTTTTAAGATATCATTAAATTATACCTACGGTTACGGTACTTATATTCTTTCTGATGTAGGGTTGTTATGTTATGCCTTTTTTTTAAAACCTTTTTCTTTTACCATTTCTCTTGCAGATAGCGATGCAGAGCTTAGCTACAGCCTTTTGCAGAAGCTGGAGTATGTCCAATGTGTGGTGAAGGAATCCCTTCGTCAACTCCCACCTGTGGGGGGACTTTTCCGGAAGACGAAGAACGATATAGAAGTGGATGTAAGTACAAAAGTCTTTGTCTTTAGTAGTATTTCATTCAAGAGCTTTATGTGATTTGTTTGGTTACTAATAAAAAGTGAGTATCTGTATCTGTATAGTTCTCCAAAGTATCTCACAAACGAGCAATGCTTATGGAGGTGTGTGACGCTTGGCATGCTCTGTAAGCCAAAAGAGCGGAGTATTTCTATGTTGAAAATAAAAGACTAGAATAATGACCACCACACACTTATATTTTATTGACACGTTGTTTTACTCATTTTGTGTGTGTGTCCCTCCAACAACAGGAGTACAGGGTTCCCAAGGACTGGACCATTATCTACAGCATCAGGGAAACTCACCGCCTGACCTCTGACCTCCTTCCAGACGGAGACTCCTTCAACCCTTCAAGGTGGCTGAAACAAAGAGGTCAAGGTCAAGATGAAACTGGGTCAACGGAGAAACCACAACCCCAACCACTACCACCCTTAGACTCTGCCTCCTGTAACTACATTCCTTTCGGCTCTGGGCCCAGGATGTGTCTTGGACGGCATCTGGCCCAAATGATTCTTCAGGTCTTCATCGTAGAGCTGGCTCTTACTACCAACTGGACAGCGGTCAACCCAGACTCCCCATTTGTATATCTTCCTGTGACCAAACCCTTGGATGATCTGCCACTCCTCTTCAAAAAACTGTAAGACCAAAGAAAGAAAAAACAAAACTCCCAAAAATAAAGAAAATACAAAGTAGGTACCGTTTGTAATTGCAAGAGTGTGATAATAAAAAAATATAGAGATACTGAAATAAAATGTATCTTTTCTCTTTTATTCTAGAAATACATTAAAAAAAGAAATATGTAATACTTAAAGAGATTCATCTATAACCATAACCTTAAGTGTCGTTGAGCATGATGTCAAAATTTTATTTATGAAAAACACTTGAAAGAAAGAAGAAAAAACATATTGTGCCCCCCTCGTCTCAATTTAGAGTACAACAACAGTGTGTGAAGGGATATGAATCGATGGAAAATATTAGTCTAGTTTAATGTCACGGCCATAAATTGATTTCTTGCTTACTATATTTGATACACTCTTTTGTTGTATGCAAAGATACTAATTTTGAATTTAGATATCATTTTATAGGATATATTGTTTTATGTTGATAATTTGATGCATATTCATCTTCCCTTTGACTTTTAGATAAATGAATCTGTTGTAAGGTTACCTTTGTGATAGTGAAACATTGTAATCGGGTCAGGGTACTTAGGGTTAGAAATATTTTTGTTAGGTAACAGTATCACAAAAAGTATCAACCGTTTGATGAAAAAGACAACCTAGAACAAGTTGCAAAATAATTTTACATTGCCTCAAGTTTTTTGTTGTAGGCTATTTTATGTCTGAAAATGTATGTAAGTTTTGATCCATTATTTACTTTCTTATTCAAAGAATAACACCAACCGCTTTATTTACACCAGTGATAGTGATAGTTCCTTTTGATTAAGAGAAATTTAAACTCTGTATTTATTAACAATCTTTATATTCTAAGACTAAGATGTTTTTAGAACTAGACCTCGATGTGTATTTTTCATTTATCAATATTGCTCCATGCGTCTTCCAGAACCAATATGCTTGAATATATTATTACTATTATTAGTTAA
Organism: Dendronotus venustus; assembly: GCA_031834005.1. NCBI lineage: Eukaryota > Metazoa > Mollusca > Gastropoda > Nudibranchia > Dendronotidae > Dendronotus > Dendronotus venustus. The sequence continues at coordinate 5,606 of JAUEKX010247579.1, forward strand.
TGCTTTTTATTCATTTTACTTTTAATTTTTATATGACCGAAGAATTGATGATGATTGACTGTAGATGTACTTACCGGTGATTTTCACATTACGTGTAATATTTTCTGTCATTCCCGATGGACCTAATCGGTCTCTATGTAAAATAGCTATCTAATTCATGTATTCCTTGTCCAATACAAGGCTCGTTTGATGAAGTACCTCTGTTTAACCTTTTTGCAATTCCATTCTTTAGAATTTGAAATCTGAACTGAAAGAAAATCATTAGTGTTTTTTGGAATACATTTTTGTTTAGGTTCTTTAAAAAAATATATTAATTGCAAATCTCAAAGACAGCAGGTTTAGTGTACATTTAATTAGATAAAAACTTAATTGATGGAATCTGTGACAAGGTTTGAGAAATTTACTGATTGTCAAAACTGATACCCTATGTTATTCAGTGGTTTTATGCTTTTACTTTTTTCTATTGATCCTTTTTGACCAATAGAAAGTAGTCATAAGATAAACCCGTGAACCTACAACTGTGCCATATCTTAACCACTAATTCGTGTATGCAAAATACAAAGACTGAAAAAAGTGTATAATTTTGCATTACTTATGTACAAACATGTTTAAATTTCCTGTATATATACTATATCCACTGTAATTCTTATATCAAAGTATTATAACTGACTTAATGATATGATATCCATCTGAAATCTCACATTGTGAGTGTAAAAAGTATGATGTTACCATTAATACTCGTGGAGTATTTTCATGGATAGTTTTGATATATAGCTTTGCTCATGAAGAAAATTGCCATTGAGGTACCTAAATTTATCTTTCCTTTTAATTTTTGAATTATCCTCCTGTTCACATCTTCTGAAAGTTAATTATTTGATACAGTTTTAAAACACAATGAAATTTTTCTATTTGACTTTCGACAATTCCTAAATCCCTAAAAAAAAATTTCAATTTTGAGTTAATGTGACAACTTTTTTTTTCAATCATGAAATATATAGACATATATATCAACTACCATTGATGATGATGCTTCTCAAACATCACGGACATTTAAATCCAAAAAGACAACATTTACTACAAGATTTCCAAAATCTCTGTAGATTATTTGTCACTTCATGAGAAAATACTTAAAAGGTGTATGGAAAGTGCTTTAGTGAAATGCATCATTTTGTTTCCACTGAGTCAATTTCAAACATCATGTACATTTCTTATTTTTTTCATTATCATCTGAATTATTATTATCTTTCAGAAAACCAATATGAGATTATTGTAAAATATTATTATCTGACATTTATAATGTGTGTGAATGAAGAAATAATTTGGAGTAAATGGAGCATTTGTGTGTGAAATTGCAAATGAATTAAAAAGTAAGAGAGAGTAAAAGGCGGAGAGATGGAGAGAGAGTGGAGAAGAGAAAGATAGACTGAGAGACAGAGTGAAAGATTTGACTGTTATACATATTTTTACTATGAATTTGACATCCATTAATGAAAATGAAAAGCAACACTTGAAGCTTGAAATTGAATCTCTAAGGGAATTAAGTTGTCTAATGGCTATTGGTTGCTTGTAAGATTATGACATCTTGTTATGAATCATAGATTGATTTAAAGAGGATTTCTATCTATGTTTAGATATAAATTTTACAGGAAACATTTTAAGTCAGGTTGGTCAAATTAATCTTCAGGATTTTATCAATGCTCTTTAAATTTTGGTGTGCCATACCTGCATTATTCAAAATGCTCCGAACTTCCTAAGTGAAAATTATAATTCATTTTATCGAAAAGCAATTGATTGAATTGATAGTATCCAAATATCCATCTTAATTTCTCTTGTTTTCTAAAGAAAATGGACCTACCTACTAACGGTTAGTGAAAATGCAAATACCTAATGCAAATATTTTTTTTGAAATGTGAAATCGATAGATAGGAAGAAAATATTAATTTCAAAGCGTCAAAATCTTCACCCAACAAAGAAGCAAAAACACTTTTTCTCTTTAGAGACGACCAATTTAACAATTGAAGCGTTGTCTATTCCCGTGAATATCTCTGTGCCATATTGATGAGAGTCTCACACTAAATCTTAAAGCCATATCATTATACTTTACTGTGTAATTATATTTGCTTTAGATTTACATGCATACCTACCTATATATTATATACATTGCTGTATTTACTAATTGCCATATTTTTGAAATCATCATCGCCATGTGTACATGTCTACGCAACCATTGTAAAGTCTTTATTTATTTTTCCCTTTGATCCTTTTTGTTATATATTATAGTTTAGCTATATCTAATTATCTAATTTAAAGTCATATGATTTTATATACTGGTGATCTACAAAAGTGCCATAAAATTAAGCATACATAGTTTTATCTTTTGTTCAAATTGTGTTACAAAATAGTTGTGATTTATTTTAAGAAAGATTCTAATAGTTTTTCAATTTAACAAATATGTTGTAATGCCTACCATAATATATCACCCTAATTGAAATCCATGTTTATATACAAGCTCTATTTTCTGTCAGAGGAAACGTGTGACATATCAAGTAGGCCTAGGTAATTGGATTTTGGAAAGCATTGTAACAAACTACAGGATTGCGTGTAATTTTTCCCATATACATGGCCATAGCATAGCTTTTTTTTATTGATTTTATTTTACCACCACATATTGCCATAGTATTTGTTCCTTTGTTTCTCACAATGTGAAATCAAGAGGGAGGCTCTTACACAGCTGACTTGTAATATAATACAATGTAACTCTTTATATCTTTGTTTGTTCCTTTATTTATCACTATGTGAAATCAAGAGGAAGGCTCTTACAGTTGACTTGTAATATAATATAACTCTGTTTATTCATTCCTTTATTCATCACAATGTGAAATCAGGAGGAAGGCTCTAACAGCTGACTTGTAATATGATATAACTCTGTTTATAACATGATGTATTTATTGATCATTAATATGTTTCAATTTGTACAAATGTTGATGTATAATATATCAGTTCAGTGGCTCATAGAAGATAGAAAATGGTTTTCTGGATAGCTGCAATAGTGGATGTAGAGGGGGATCCTCTTTGAAAGCATTCAGTCAGTGATGGTTGAATAACAAACTAATCAGAACAACAAAAATTTGAGTTTCCGTGCTCTTTCATGCTGATTCTAGTTCCTATATTAATGGTCAGATTTTATTTCTATCGGCCATCCCAGTTGGCGCGGATCTCGTACTTGTTGGTGAATTGGAGGCTCCAATGAGGCTCTCATGGAATCTTTTAGAAGCAAACAATGAATAATAATCTATCGCATCGTTAACAAAATGAAATTATGATAAGAAGACCTATTCCAATCTTTTACATCGCCAACCGTATTTTGTCTTATAAAAATTCAAATGAAATTTTCCATCCAGGGTATCAGATATTGTATAGCCAACTTTCAGTACAGTACGTAGCTATATCTTATACTAGGTTCTCTATTCAGTTTTCTATTTTCTTTGGGCCATGAGTTTTGCGGTTGTTACTAATAATGTTATGAATTATCATTATCATGATGCTTATTATTATTCCACATGATTATTTTCTATGCCACATATCCAAACATTCTAACGATTGTTTATTTCCCATTATATTTTGTATGATTTTATGAGTATATTTTTTTGGGGGGAGGGGTGACTTGTTTCCACATATAATCATTATAATTATGTATGTTATCAGATCTATATTATGCTAGCACTGCAATTGCAGTTCTGGATTTCAAATCTTGAAGAAAAAAATGAAGAAAAGAAGAAATATAAAGATAAGGACACCACCACCATGTCATCTAAGATTGATTTTAAAATTTCAGAAAAGCTCACCTTGTCTATTATTACTATTATCTAAATTTGAGATACAACAATTGATTTCTTGTCATGTCGTCAGTCGTGTAATGATTAGCGTGTCTGACTCGATATCAAGAGGTCCTGGGTTTGACCAGCATAGTCCACCATCGAGTACTTGCAAATGACTCTAACTAAATTGTTTTACTGACTTTACTCAGGTGTAAATGAGTACCTGTTTAGTAATAGACAAATATCATGTTAGTATGTTAGTGTTAGTACTTTTTTTTCCATTGGAAGTCAGTGTTGCATTTAGTCCCATTGTTGCGTTTTAAAAAAAGTATAAAACCTTTATAGGAATCAAAAAAAATATTTCAAAGAAAAGATTCTTGTAAAAGCTCAGAAAACTTAAGAAAATGAAATTGTCATAAGAGAGGTAAGATGGAAAAGATGGAGAGAGGGGGTTGATAACTACATACCTACACTGTATTCTCCTGGCATTTTTTACATTATTTCTTTTTGGCACAATACCCATATATCAAATGACCAAGTTAACTCTGAAAATAAAGTTTCTCTTTTTGGCAATAATCATGTCTGCATTTGATTACTTAATTCTTTAAGAAATACCTTTGATTTTTATCTATGTGTGTGTGTGTGTGTGTGTGTGTTTGTGTGTGTGTGTGTGTGTGTGTGTCTGTGTGTGTGT
>JAUEKX010247690.1:0-10117 GCA_031834005.1 Dendronotus venustus
CTCTCTCTCTCTCTCTCTCTCTCTCTCTCTCTCTCTCTCTCTCTCTCTCTCTCTCTCTCTCTCTGTGTGTGTCCCTCCCTCTAGTCTCTCTCTCTTCCCAGCGTGAAGAGTACGATCTTTTTCCCACTTTTAACGATTGTTGGCTCTTTTTTTTTCAGTGACTCCTTTGTCAGACTATTACATTCTTGCTGGCACAGTTTATCAGGGTCCTGACCTTTGCACAGTTGTCAATTCCAGACTGGTAAGGAAGGAATATGGATTTAGAAAAAAAAATGATGAATCAATTTAAGATGGTATCATTTTCATAGCTGGTTATTGGGGCATCTACTTCATTCACTTCACCATTTAAGACTATAAGGTATAAAGCAAAGGATAATAAAATTATTATACCCAGGTGTGAAAATGGCACCACGTAGGTTCAGTTTCAGTTTCTGCCTTACTTTTGCCTGACTTAGAAAATATTTGTATCTGATTATTAGTATTAGTCAAAAGCTATATGTATATATTTGAATTAACTGTTAATGAAAATTATCATTATAATATAGAGCAAATTACAAGGACTGTCTAACAGAAGAATGACCTGATCTTTTAGAATAAAATTGCATATCTATTGCGCATTTTAGTGTTGTGTTCCAACACAACAAAGATAGTACCCTGCTTAGAGGGATGGTCAAAGGTAAAAGTGAGAGCTGTTATTCGATTTATACATGGAAAAGGGTCAAAACCTTCCAATATTCATGCAGAACTTGAAGCAGTCTATCAAATATCATGGAGACTGTGTTGAGAAATAGCTTGAATTGAATGCTTAGGCAGTTGATGTGTAAGTTGCATATAAATAATGATAATGATTAAATTATTCTTTCTGTGCCGATTCTTTGATTTATTTTGGGACAACCTTGTAAGATTATATTTTCTATTTTGTTTCCCAACAGCACAATACGCTGCATAACTTACAGTCTGCTTTTGATGAAGGTAAGTCCATGTCTTGAATTATCAGTTGCTGTTATTTTCTTCAATAATTGATCAATGAGGAAGTTTCAACTTATTGCCCTTTTGAGTGCTTGCTCGGAAACAAAGAGTTAAGCAAGGCTTCAAATTCCTAGCATTCAAAACATGAGTTAAATATTGTATGTGACAATCACCATAATTTTCAATGACTTAAAACTGAATTGTAAGTAATGTTATCTCTTGAAAAAGGTGTACTTGAAAGTGGTGGAAAAGGTGCTACTAGTAGTTGTAATCTTTGTGCTTTGGATTTTTATCCCATTTCAGCGCAATGGTTCTATGTCCCTTTGAAAACTTCAGCTCTGCTGGGGTTGGAATTCAGAAATGTTCAGATAACGGGTGGCACACAGACCACAAGACCATTAAAGAGCAATTGGTAACCGTTAGTCTCTTAGTCATAGCCATGTTTGTGTCTGAAAAATAAGATTGTTTTGTTTCTTGTTGTATTTGTCAGCCCAGACATATGCCCGTTTCCATCCAACTCGGGGTTACTCATGGGAGTTCAAGGAAAAAGAAGAGAAAGGTACGTATGATTATTTACTTTACTATTCAATATAGTTGTAACTCTGTAGGTGGACATTGCATAAACTTGTTAGATTGGATCAAACGTTTCAAATCAAGGGAATGTATAGGTAAACAGAATTTAGGATATTTATTTGTCCCACCAATTTATCAATCATTTTTTTATTTCTAGGTGACTGCATTGTAAAGGCTTTATCTTTTGTATCTTAAAACAAAATTCTTTGTAATTGTACAATCGTATTTGATTTTAGTTTTGATATATCTTTGCCAATTTGCTAGTAAACCCCAAGCAGCAGATGTTTATCTCCCCCCAATAATACTATGTCAATTCTTTAGAAGGAAAAAAAAAGACAAAGAAGAATGAATAGTTTGTTTGATTAACCCAAATTATTCCACAGAAACGCACAGGCTCACCTAGACAGCACTTTATCTTTTAAGTGAATCCTTCAATATTGTATTTGGTCGAATGTGTTATTTGTGTCACTAAGACGTGTCTGATGTATTGTTTGATTCTAGAACCAGCGGCCAAGGAGAAGAAAGGCAAGAAGAAAGAAGAGGCTAGTTCTAAATTCCAGAGACAGAGGGTGGACCTTCTGTTGGGGGAGTTGGCCAAGAAGCACCCCCCACTTTTTACGCCTCCCTCCATCCCCACCACACAGACCTCCCAGCCTGAGGAGAAACCAGTCATAACTACTACGACAACAGCAGCAGCGGCAACAGCGGGAATGACAACAGCTACAACAACCACCACCACCACCACGGCCACCAATGGCAGTATGAAACCTCCACCGGAAAAGAAACAAAAATTGAGATGATTTGGTGTAATGTGTTATATTTATGTTTTGATAAGATGTATGTATATATATATATGTGTGTGTGTGTGTGTGAGTGGGTGGAAATAGCTGTCGAGTGTGTGTGTAAGGGGCTTGGGGGGTTAGAGTTGTGTGAGAATATTTATGTAAATAACTAGTCACCTCAGTACTGCTTTAATTCATCTCCACTTTTATCTGTTTTGGGAAAATTTAAGTTAACTTTAGTTCTGAAGGAGAGTGTGAAATACCTTTACAGCCTGCTCAACGTTTTTATCAACATCCATACGATACGAGGTGTTTTGGCCAAAATAGATGATCAGGTTCAGAACGTAACCTTCAGAATGTCGAATCACATTAACCCATTACCCCTCAGGATTGATTTTCAAAATTGCCTTCTATCCTTCACTTAAAGGGAAATAACGCCGCAAAAATAGATACTGACAATTTATAAAAAATCATACCAAAAATTCTATCCATTCAAACACACTGAAATTTGAAGGCAATAAAGAAAAATGGTGTTAAATTGATATACTCATCTAATTACAACATAAGAATGACATCCAGGGTCAAAAAAAAATTCAAACTGTGGGGTGGAACAAATCTCACCTCAATTATTCACTAGATCTCGATGAAATCGAGCAAAACATTCACCCTGGCACAGTCTCACTTGGCACAGCTCACACCCATACACTGTCTCATGAGCTCTGCCTCTACTACTATACTGCTTATGTTTTCTGCAATAGAGACAAGCGAGTTTCCGACCATGCATCCTGATCTGGTTGTGCTCGTTCAGATTGGTCGTTGCAGAACCGATAGGTGTGGCATTACCTGTTGTCTGGGCCCTGCCTCTAGAAATATTTCCATGGATCAGACTTCGAAAAATGGCTATCCTGAAATGAATCTGGTCCCTCTCCCTGGCACGTGCTTGTGGCCGAAACTTCTTGAAAATAATCCACGATTTTAAGGGTCACACCTGGAAGAGGAATCGAAACAAAACACGCCACCACTTTTTCGACTTCCTGCCAAAGTCGTAATAGCTGCACACCCCATCCCTTGGTTGTAGGTGTGTACCACTTGTGGAATCTGGATGGGTGCTCGACCGTGTGCACCTCTACGGCTGACAGTTGTTTCACCGACGGAACTGTTGGTCGATAATAATGCGACCTCCCGTTTATCCTTCCAAACGGTGGCCAGCAGATTGCCAGCTTGAAGGCTCCGGACCTTCCCCTTCCGCATGTTCTTCGTCTCTTTCGGTCGCAAGGCTGCTGGCCATCCTTTCCTGTTGCAGCGGATAGTAGAGCAGGCATATGTCTTTCTTGCGTGCAGGTCAGCAGCCAGCTTCACGGATGAAAAATTATCATACAGGAAATGGTGATATTTACCGAGATATTTTTCAGCCACTGTTGTCACCACATGATGGCCCAATCCATTAGGCACGGGCTCCTCCGACTTGCCTGTATGTATTCGAAAGTTGAGCAGGTAGCCAGTCTCAGGATCTGCGCAACTCCAGGCTTTGAATCCCCATGGATTGGGCTTCCCACGGATGTACTGGAGGAATTTAACTCGGCCGGTGAAGGGAATCATGGTTTCATCAATGCTGATGTTTTTACCAGGGTTGTAAGATTGTTGAATGCTGTGAATATACAGATTAGATACAAGTTATAAACTGGAAAATATATAGAATACAGCAGATACTACCAACCAGGTACAGATAAAGATGCCTATACAGTAAAAAAAAAAAAAATTTTCATTTGCTTCTATATTCAGGTATATTTTTAACAAAAAATAAATAAATGAATACCAAACACAAAGCAAAAAACATCTAGGTTAATTCTATAATAATTAACTTTATATAAAGAAAAGGATAAATTATAGAAGGAACTGGAGTGGATGTGGATACAAACACAAGACACAAATTCAAAGAAAAAAAATGCGTTGTTCTACTCACTTCTGCGTGACGACATCGAGCAAAGGACGGACCTTGAACAATGCATCATGACCAGGCAGACCTGCAGGGATGGCTTGGGTGGAGTCGTTGAGATGAAGATATTGTGATATCTTCTCATACTCATACCGTCTCTTGGACATTAGGTCGGCAACAGCTGGAACGCGAATCAATGGGTCCGAGCTCCAGTACATGTCGTAACTCGGCTGTTGCTTTATGCTGAAAAAAATGTTGATGGCTATAAAGACTTTGATATCTCCTACTGTGACTTCTTTCCAAGCATTGTCCTCTTTCCTATTCGCATCCTGACACTGTCTAGCATACATATTCGACTGTGCAGCAATGACACCAAACACATCAGGTAGCAGCATATTGAAAAAGTCAATAGGTTCAGAGTCCTCATTCATATTCTCACTAACAACAGGACCAATATGATTTGATTGAACGTTAACATGTATATCAGAAATAATGTAACTTAGTCGGACATTGTCATTGAGTGTTGAACAAGATTAGCACGCTAAGAAAATAATTTGCTAAGGAAACAATAATTAACTCGTATAGGTGGATCAATTACACAGTTGATTCCTCTTAATCGACACATCTTTTTCTGTTCCCAAGGTTGTTTGATTAAGCGGAATTGATTGTAATTTAAAAATTGCATTTAATTAAAATTACAATATATATTTAAATTAAATGTCAATGTTTCCTCTCCAAAGTTGTTATTGTCCCATACCAGAGTGGTAATAGTGGAAGGTTTCATGCCAAGAGGAACTGAATTTTGTTGCAGCAATTGTTTATGAGCAAGGGCTGTGTCATGCTCAAGCTTGAATGAATGGGACATGCAATGTCCAAGGGAATTCAAAATGTCAATTAATTGAGATGAACCACTCAAATGTCGAATTGTCATGCTCAGGGCCACATGCTTTGGCATGAGTTTTTCCCTCCAGAAGCAAGATTGATAATATCCTGGCAGCTGCACAACACTTTTGTTCTTGTCTCTTGCTTCAGCTCAACACACGACTCTGTCTCAATGGTGTTGCTCTGATCAGTACACCATGCAATGAAATTGAATAATATTGGTGGGACCAATGTAAAAACATTTTCGGTGGAGGCCATGTCTCTATGCCTTTCGCAGACGTAATGGCTCCTTTCACAATTTGTGCAGCCACAAAGAGGTCTCTTGTTTTTGATTGTGTGTGCAGATTTGTTGGCACATTTTCGTCATCAACACTATCTTCACATTCCTCGTCTGATTTTGATGTAGAATTGAAATCCAAATTGATGAGACTGGTATCAGTATTATCACTACACAGCACAAGCTCACTCGTCGAAACAGATGATAGATTTGTTGAAAAAATTTTTGTAAGGCGTTTTTTCAGTTGGTATGTCCTGTAGTCATCTAAAATAATATTTTCTTCTTTTTCAACTATACTGACAAAAAGGTCTCTTAATTTGGTTAAACGAAATACTTCTCCATTTTCAATTATCCTACTTTGAATGACAGTCTCACAAAATACATCAAAGGATTTTCCTAAAAATTTTTGTTTACTTTCGGTGCTTTTATATAAACATCTGATAAAGGTTGAAAAGCATGATTTGTGGTATTTGACTTCAGTGCACACTGGGTCTCTATCACCAATCTGCAAAAGAATTCTTTCAGCAGCTTTATCATTGTACTGACTACTTCTGAAACGAGCAGCTTCTAAAAAAGTGTCCTCTTTAGTCTCACACGTCACCAACTTTTCTAAAATACGAGTCTTTTTTAACTCTATCAACTATCCTCTTTTTCACTTTTAAGCAAATTATGCACTGATGAGGCAAAACATGTTTGGATCTGGAAACAGGGGCTGTTGAAACGGATGAGCTAGCCTACTTGTCGATGGCGTAAAAGTGTCTTCGACAAGTGAAGATCTTAATGTTTTTTTAAGAACAATGTTAGTAGTAGTATGTTCTTCTTAGATCATTGCCTTACCTTCAACACATGGTTCTGAATATAAGTGGGCTTTGCCCTTCAATAATCTGTTCTTTGCTTGTGCAATATGACGGGCAGATGTGAACAAAACATAGCAAGTGTGGTGATAACCGAACTTGCTTCTTAGTTCACAGTCTAAATCTAATTTCTGGGAAACAAACTGTTGAATGCTGTCAAGATCCTTCCACAACTTAGCACATGAAATTAGTTTATTATAAGATACACTTGTACAACTTTTTATAGGTTCAGAAATGTCAGGTACACTTTGTACAGCGTTTTATAGGTTCAGAAATGTCAGGTTTAACATGAATTATACAACGAAGACACGAATCCATTTCATAGTTTTATTTACATTGGAAACTTCTCCATTATCTAGAGCAAGTCAGCACTAAAAATAGATACACTGCTGCGATTGGCTGGTTTTACCGGATAACACTGTCTCCATAGCTTTTTGTATTCAGTGAAATCGTCTTTTTATCGTGCATTTTATCGGAAATTTTTATGGAAAATTTCGAACAAATAACCCATTAAAAAAAGTATAAGCCGCCGAAAAGGCCTACAAAATATTTTGTCTTCATTCAAATACATCAACAAAATATAGCTACGCGCTAGGCTGCCACAGAATGAAACGGTAGCAGTTTTGTCCCACTGCCTATATTTGTCTAACCCGACATGGTATCCCTTGTACAGACAATTTGCGTTCTCCAAAATCCTTGCGACAAGATGAAAAGTCCCGCCTTCAGCCCCGGAATCTTCCTGAGAGTGTGCCCCAGTCTCATTGTCCGCGTTCAGTTCGTTTGTCTATATATCTGTTCAGTCCCACTTTGTTTTATTCAACTCACTCGCGGTATTCAAAATAGTCGACCTTGTTTGAATTCTCCTCACTGCCTTTCTGTACCTTTTGTTGTGGTGAGTTTGCAGGCTGTTCAGTGGAAACACGTTTTTGTGACAAACTGGAATTTCTTCTCGAGGGAGACTGGCGAGTCGTAGGTCGTGACCTAAGGGTTTCGTTTTTTGGGAAAAGATTGTCAATCTTTTTATTTACCATGGTATTACCAGTTACCCTTTCACTTTCAGGTGGGCCTACCGATTGTTCACGTTGTTCTATTTGTTCTGACTCAATTGTATTTGATTCCGCTTGTATTACAGGGGTGGCCTCCCTGAGGGCCTTTAGATCTTCTTTTTGGCCCCGTTAGTATAATAACCTTCAGGTTAATTAATCTTTCGATATGAGAAAATATTATCTTCTGTTATCTTCCAAATCTGTTTTTAAGAATATCTAATGCACATTGGTAGTTGGGTTCTGTCAGGGTCAATCCGAAGCTACCATATACAGGCAGAGCCGCCCAATATCTAGGTCAAATCTAGTGGTCCCTCGTCACAGACCAGATTCTCACTGCCTACGTTTCACGTTTAGCGACGAAGCTCCCACTATCACTCACTTTGTTTTTCTTTCTCTCTCTCTCTCTGTTTTTCTTTCTTCCCTCTCTTTTCTTAATTCCTCCTCTTTTCTTTCTTAACCCTTTACTTGACAGGGCTAATTAGGTCACTACCCCCTGTCTTGACAAGCAAAGGGACGTAACTCTGTCCAAAACAAGACATGCTATCACTAAAAAAATTATGCTGACTTTAGTTTTCATAGTACCTTTATTAAAATTATACCACAATATCCAGGAAAGATTTCTCTTTTTTTTGATATATGATATGTCTTTGTAAAAAATTTGTCAAAAATATAAAAAAATTCCTAAAGTTGAGAAAAAAAAAATTCTTGTGAAAACTTCAACGAGTTGGCTTAAATTTGTCCTAATGTTCAAAATATCACAACAATCTGTGGAATTTCAAATGGCAAGGGCCAGCACACAAATGAAGGTTGCATATGGTACATCCAAAGACAGTCTCAGGGGTTCTGTTTGCAGGAGTTTTCTTTCTTTCAGCAGCGCATTGAAAACAGCGTTTTTTACGTCCCGGAAGCCGCAGACTTTTATGCAGTTCTCTAGGGGTTGATGTTGATGCAATTGCTGGAAACTCACATATCCCTCTAGAAATAGTGTTGCTCTGTGCTCTTTTCAGCAAGCCATCAAGGACTCTCATCCGAAAAGAAAGATGATGTGAAACAGTGGCACGTCGACGAGGATTCGTAATGGAAGATTTCAGTAGCAGATAAGAATTGATCATAGCTGTTTGAACTAAAAACCAGAAAATGTAGCGCCACCACTTTTTCGATGCTCTGCCAATTTGATAATACGATCTGTATTGATCAGCAAGATCAACGCCGCCCATATGCTGATTATACGATGCTACCGGGGCTGGGATGTCAACGAGGGTGGGTCCGGCGGCCCGTCCGTTGCGGGAAACCGTAACCTGTGTTGGATTGCTATTGGTTGATAACAAGTTGACCTCCCTCTTATCATACCAAGTTGTGGCAACCATATTGCCTTTTTGTCTCATTTTCATCTCTCCTTTTTTTGTTTTTTCCTCTCTAAATGGCCAGCCCACTCTGTTCTTACGAATAGTTCCGCAACAGTATGTCTTTTTGTCCAGAAGATCGGCCGCTAGTTGCACAGACGAAAAGAAATTGTCAAAATAAAAAATTCTATACTGATTTAGATAATCCACACCTACATTCATCACTACATGATGTCCTAAACCAGATTGAACATTGTTTTGCTTGCCAGTATAGACTGAGAAATTCAAGAGATATCCTGTTTTAGACTCGGCGGCACACCACACTTTAATTCCGTACTTAGCCGGCTTGTTCGGCAAGTACTGTTTCCATGTTAGCCTGCCATTGAATTTTACCATAGCTTCATCTATACTGATTTCTTTAGTAGGTTTATAAAGTTCTTTACATTTTGATCTCACAACATCCAAAATTGGCCTCACTTTGAACAGAGGATCGTATCCATCGATGCCTAACGGTATCATTTGAGTTGAATCCGCAGCATGCAGGTAATTGTTTATTTGAAAATATCGAGTCCGTCCCATAACATCTGCAACAGCTGGAACCCTATATTTTAGATCTGAGGACCAGTATAAATTTAGATCAGGCAAGGAATGTATGCCCATCATAATATTTATGTACACATATTTTTGAATATCTTCCGACGTGCATGGTCTCCACGATGTATCGGTTGATGAATTACTACGACGTTGCCGTGCATACAAATTTGTTTCCTGGGCTATCAGTTCATAGAGTGTGGGTGGAAAATACAAGTCAAATATGTCAAGAGGACATGTTGTCTCATTGAATTCAACTAATGATCCAGTATATTCAGTACATTCTTCAACAGAAACATCAGTTAGGTTCTCTGACCACTCTGATGGCCTTACTTCATCACCTGATTCATCAATGTTATCATTATCAATCACATCAGGTTCACTATCTTCTTCTTCATAGTTCACGTCAATGTCCGATTCATCTCCTGAATCATTATTTTCATCATCTGAGACCAGTAAAGGTGGCTCATTCCATAAAGAATTGAGAAACTGAAACGCCATAATGATTGTTTACATGAAAATGTAAACAAAAAAGTTGTCAATTTTCAAAAAATCGTGGAGAGAATTCTAATCGATGTTTTCTCACGGGGTAAAAAGCTAGTTTCACTTTCAATTGCTATCTACATCCGGGATAAACGGAAGTAGGCATAGCTAACCTAAATCCACTCCAAAATGAGTTCCAAAGTAACCATATCACTTCCGCATAGTAACGGGCGCATTCGGTCGCACCGTCAAGACGGGTACTCTTTTTGTTCGGGCGCATTCGGCCGCATCGTCAAGTAAAGGGTTAATTTCTCTCCTTCTTTCTTTCTTAATTTCTCCCCCTCTCCTTCCTTTCTTAATTTCTTCCTCTCTCCTTCTCTC
>JAUEKX010247801.1:0-10116 GCA_031834005.1 Dendronotus venustus
AATAATAATAATAATAATAATAATAATAATAATGATAATAATAATAATAATAATAATAATAATAATAATAATAATGATGACAATAATGATAATAATAGTAATAATTGTTTATTGTTCATTAATGAAATAATTTGTCATTGGTTACCATACTTTATATTACAGAGACATGTCATCATATGCCAGCATAAACGGATGCGCATCTGTGGTTAAAGAAATTCTTTATAAAACATTAAACAAACAAAATTATTTGTGTAAATAAATTGCTAATATCTGCCAGTAAGCTTCCTGTAAAAATGAAATCAGATCACATTTCGATAAAAAGAATAAATAGTATTTATGCTGCACTTTCCATGGAAACATCTCAAAGTGCATTACATTGTCATAAACAAGAACATAGATACATGATACAAAGAATGATACATCATGAAATTTGAATTAAGTTTCAAATATTTTTAAAAATCATATTAGGTCAAACAATCACCTGCCTTAACAAATAGGTTGTGTTTAAATGCTTATTAAGGTTGTCAATAATCACTGGGTTGACAAAGCCAACATGCAATAATGACAAGGAGAAAAAAAGAAAGAAAAGTTTAGTAGTTGTAAACACTACTAAGCATCTTTGCATATAAATAGTAAATGAGCAATTCCAGGAATGCAAAATTGGCTCATCATGGCCTGTTGATGACCTGAGAGCTTGCATCTTACAGATAATGAGAAACACTATCTTACAGATAATAAGAAACACTATCTTACAGATTGGATCCAGTATTGGAACGATGAGCAATGATGAATGAGCAATAATCAACAAAACTATAGACTACATATTAGACAATATGGATAAAATATCATTATTATTGAGATCATAATGTGCTAACAAAACAAAAAAGTCAGGTTCATTGGAAAAGAACAAATATAAAAAAGGATACAAAAACTACATAAACATTTGTAGCATTCTTTGCAATCAACGTCAACGTCTCTGTTTTTGTACATGAAAGAGACCAGCAGCGTCGAGATCAGCAGTAGCACAGTAAACATTGAAGGAAAAGATAATAAGAAACACTATCTTACAGATTCATGAATGAGGTAGAGGAGAATAGGATTTATGGGGGTGTCCATTATCAGAACATTGCCACTTGCCCTGTCAAAATGTATCACATTCAAGATTTGATCGAAGAACACTTTTCCTTCAATTCTAGAAACATTTATGAAATACAAAATTGTATGCATCATAGAACATTGAAATTCCTTACACTTATCACTGAGCTAAAGAAGCCGCTATAATATCTTTAACATGTTAAGAAAAAATATAGATAAAAATAAAACATGATACAATTATTCATATAATATCGGTTACATTATGTAAAAGTCATATAGATATGTGATTCTAAGGGAATAAACAGCTTATTAAAAATTGCAGATTTATTCCCACTACATTTAGATATGAGTGTAATGAGAATGTGTCACATTTCTTCTATGTGTAGTTCTTTTCACATAAATATCGTTTTAAAAAACACCACCCCAGATTTTCTCATTTATCGAGTCTTGATAATCATTTCACCATACAAATTTCTTTTTGCTTGTTGAAAGTTTTGTGCCTATTCACTTTCAGATATTTTTGACAATGTTGTTCACTTTTCTAATCTATCTAATGTTTCAAAATCGATATTTCAGAAATGTAAAGTTTCATTTCAAAGCTGGTCCAAGTCATCCAACATGGGGTCAAACTTTCGTCTTGAGATATGCTTTCTCAGTCTATTTCTAACTTCATTCACTATAGCCCTTTCTTCATCAGAGGAGTTGTCACTGTTTTCTCCTTTATTATTTCCACTGCTCGCATCTGCCTTTGGGGAGTAGAGCTGTGCAGGTATTGCTATCTCCTCATCGGATTCTACAACAGGATTGAACCGTCTGCTTGTTCTCCTTCTCACCACTCGTTCTTTGGGAGCAGGGAAAGGAAAAGCGACCGGTTTAGCTTCATTTGTTTCCTCAAAGCTTACGGTCTTGTTTTCTCGACCACTTTGCCACGGCAAATGACTTGGCGTGGAAGGGCCTCCTGGACTTAATCTTTCATTTTCGTTCATTGAGACATTTGTTTCCATCTCGTTCATATTGTCAATCCCAGGGACATGAATTTTGACCGTCGTCTGTCCATGCAGCTTGAGGTGAGACATTTCTTCTTTCCCATCTTCCCTGTCCATCTCATGATTGTCTTCTCTTTTATCATAATCAGCACCTGGCTGTAATAATGATTTTAAAAAAGAAAAGAAAATGGATTAATAAAGATGTTTATGTACATATTTAGATAAATGAAAATGTAGCTAATGAATGCAAACCTTTCAGTACAATGATATCCCTGGACAAGGTGCTACCTTGATAGATGAAATACCACCAAAACTATCTGTCTTTGGATCTTCTTAAACATGTAGTAATGTTCATCTTCTCATTCATTCTTTTTGATAAGAGAAATTTAGCTTGAACAGAATTTATAGAAATATTTTCACATAAATGGAGGCAACTTACTATGTATGAATTGTTGATATCTGTTTGATTTTCTTCAGCAGACAATTCCTTTTCAGTGATTGGTGTCAACGAGTCTTGTCTCAAAGATTCTTGCCATTCTAGAGGCTCTTTGAATATTCCCTGGTAGCTGTCATAACTTTCTTGGGTTTCTAACTGTTTTTTCCCTCCCTCATATGGATCTCGGTCAAGAATAAGTTCTTCTTCCACAACTCGAGTCAATTCGTCTAACCTGGAAATATTCAGATAGTACAACATACAACAGATTGAAATGTCTTTATGGTAATGCAGGACTATGCTAGACACAAAGAATTTATTAGAAGAGGTCACTACTATTAAAAAGAATATTTTGTCTGTGTTGTTCTCCGAATGTATAACTCTGTGTGAGTATTACAGGAGAGATAAAAATGGATTTATTCAACAATGAGTGTTATAATCAATAAAAGTTGTATAGTAATTTACACATTTCTATTGATCAGTTATTATCATGCTCTCCATCACTTTGGCTCTTTTCTTCATAATGTCAGCATGCAAAAGGAATTAAGATGCAAAACACGATTCTTACCTATCCTCAATCAATTCAAGCTTTCGATTGATGCTGTTCATTTCTTCTAGTTTGACATGGCGTAGTTTGTTGGCCATCATTTCCTTCTCAAAGAGGGACAAAAACTCAATATGGAGATCGTCCGGGTCATCTGAAGGACAACATAAAAGGAGACAAAAAGAAAATTTTATAAGAACTACTAAGAACCGGATAGAATTTTCAGGTATTTGATGTCTTTTCTTTTATCCGCAAAATTAAGATATGAAATTTTAAGAAAAAAGGTAAATCATCAGCAGAACTTAAAAAATTAAGTTACCTTGAGTTTTACTCCTTCGCCAAGGCATCTTGTTGTAAATCCATAGAAGACTGAAGAACAGGTAGGACAAGATACTGAAGGGAGGTGGTAAGGTTGGTCTATCTACAAACTCCATGACCAAGAAATACATCTGAAACTTCCAAATCTTTATGGCATTCTTCTCCACAGACTCAAAAACATGACTGAAACGGTAAAAGAATAGAATATAAGAACAAATATATCAAGTGAAAGTTGAAAAGAAATGGAACAGTGCTATTGTTTCCAAGGTTAATGATAATAAGGGAATTAGGCACCCAGACAAAGTTAATCGCAGTGAAGCCAGCACTATATTGGCTACCACATTGTTTGTTTTGAACATGCAGGGATCCCCAAACGTTAGACCATCTTTTTACCATCTTCATGGAATCCTTGATCCTTCATCAGGCATGTACAAAAAAAAAAATTCTAAAAAAAGTTGATTTAACTTCCCCGGGTTTTCATCAACCCTGTGAATAGTACCAGTACCATCAAGCACTTGGGGCAACCCCCGATATAAAAGGACGACTGATTTTGACATCATGAAAAGAGACCGGGTAGGATATTATAGCAACTATCATCTATTTTGGTCCATCTTTGTAAAAGATGTACCTCATTTATAAACAAGATAACTTATTAGGTATCGAGAATATAAATAGATTAAAATTTCCTCTAAGAAGTAAGCAACTATGAGATTAGCATCACTTCATAACTGTTACCTTTATTTAAAAAAGACCACATTGGCAGTTGTCACTATGAACTGCAATTATTATCCAGTTCAATAAACAATAGATAGTACAATTCTGTTTGCTTATAATATAAGACTTCTCTGATATTTCAAAAACCTTCTACCAAATTTTTCATTTGTTTTTGATTCAGCCCTGCATCAATAGTCGTATTGTAGAAATTACCCCAAATTCTATGCAACAGTAGAAGCAGTCTCTCGTCTTACCTGAAGATGGCAATGAGAATGCTCAGCAATAAGACATTTCCCACGAGCAAATAGAAAGCTAGAAGGATAGGGACAAGGGGATGGAAGGTTCTGCATGTGTTGTCAGCGTCCGCTATACTGCCACCGTACAGGGTGGAAAGGGCTGAAGTGCATGCCTCATCAGCTGTAGACGTAAACATAGAAACATTCATAACACCATTGTTTATAGTCTCAAATAGAAACTTTGAAATATATTCTCCTCCTCCTCCTCCCCCTCCTCCTCCTCCTCCTCCTTCTTATCTCACTACTACTGTGGTCATATTTTCACGTAGCAGCATTCTTCTCTTTGTTGTCATCCTCCTCTAGATCAATTACCATCACAGATAAAGGTCACTAAAAAAACAATTAATTGGAGTTACAGATAATCATGAGAAAACGGGTATCACAATGTTTGAATAAAGAGAATTATTGCAACACCAGTAACACTTGTAATGCATAAGTAAGCCTCTATTTCTATTCCAAACTATGGATTTTGGTGTTGATTTAAGCAGAACAAAAAGAAACATTTATCAGTATTTAAACTAACATTCAAATAGTTTTGTTATTTAAATGTTTCCCTTTCCTCAACTTTTATGGGAAAATTCCCTTCTCCCATTGTAGAATTCATCTATTGCACTACATCATATAGTACTCGTAGTACTTGAATTATTTTATCACGAGTTACATTGCAATGAGTGTGATATAAAAAGTGTTGAAATACGAGTAAATTACTTTCAATTTCCTCCAAAAATATCTCTCCGTATAGCTGCCAATAGGGAAAGTACAGAATATCCTTGAGAATGTTCCAGTCTGTTTTTCTGTTTTTGTAAAGCAAACCTTGACTAGCCACACCATAGGCTAGCAGAAACACCAACAACACCATCAAAAACATTATGAGCTCGGAAATCTGAAATTATAGAGAAATGTAAAAAAAAAAAGTATAATTCCGTTCTACCTTATGCATTTAAGACTATTTGCTTCCTCTTTTTAGTCTAATATTTGTTTCTTACTTTTGATTACTCGTCTAAACAAACTTGTTGAAAGTGAGGTAAAAATCAATGATGAGACAAATTAAGGCTTCAATAAAGACCTTGGCATTGGCCTATAAGACTCTTATAGTAAAAGATTCTATACAAATTTTTAATTTTAAGTGTTTGTTTCTTTGCCACTTACCATTTTGTTGATCATGTAGATTTTGGGACCAAGAGTTCGATTTCCAGTATAAATCTTCATCACTCGAATGTAAAAGATGACAACGTTTACACAGTAGATAACTTTCCCCTCATACACATAGTTCCATCGAATACAAAAAGCAATAACAGCCAAAAGCAAGTTGCATGTATCGACTCTGTCTATTGTACCAAAGTAGTCTCTGAGTTTGCTTTTCAAGGTCGGAGCAGGAAACACGATGAACTGTGTCAAGAATACAAGGAGGGATAGATCATTAGAAATTAGCTTTGAGAAAATGAGAAAAGTAATAATATTAAAAGCATGAAATATAAGCTATAATAATAGAAAGATAATGTTGTGATGTCTCTAGTTTCTTTCGGATCTGTTGATCTTTAACTTGGATTCTGAGATGTTTCTTAACGGTATCTCATTTATAAAAAACTCATATATTCTTTTTATGAAAAAGATCAAAATCCATTAAATACCAAATTAAGTACTGAATACAGTAGTGGCAAAAACTTAAACCAAACATATTCTATAAGTCCACATAAATTGGACATTTTTTAGTTTTTCCCCCCAATATATGGGACCAAAAATGTTATTACCCCATAAACGGCTCCAATGAAATAACTGACGACCCAAATAATGCATATCCATTCCGTGACAGTAGGCGTTTCCTTGAAGTCTGCCAAGAGCATGTATGAAAATAAAGCCAAGAAGACAGCATACGATGCCTGCAGAGGAGAAGTTTTGATAATAATCTTGATAATGATTTATTTATATAGGGTCTTTTATCCACTTAGAGTGCTCATTAGGGCTTTACAGTTAAAGAACACAAAACCCTACATAATAAGACAGCAACACATTCGAACAAAACAAGTTCAGTTAACGGCGCTCTACACTGTAAAATTATATGGTATGCAAATGATATAGTAATAATAACACTATTACATAACTACGATTATACAAAAGGTTCTCAAACCAACACAAAACACATTTATATATCTTATCCTAAGAATCAGGGTATACCTGACAAACTAACTTCATCTTCAGTCGTTTTTAAAAATTTTAAAGGCTTTTAATTTCAAACATTTTCATAAAAGAAACGAGTTTCAAATAGATGCTACACAGCAAGGAACCTATAGTTCAAAGAACATTAAGGAATCTACAAGTTTTGCTTGTAAACTGTAGGACATATCATAGTTGTAGCTAGCTATCCCTTTTAGCGCATGGATCTAGTTGTGATGATACGCTATATAAGTATAAGTACTATGCATTATCACCATTATCATTGTTACATTGTCTTACCGTATAAAGTGAAAACTTGGTTAATGGTGATGTGTAAAAAGATATCAGCTTTTCTGAGTTGGAGAGTTTTCTGCCTTTGTCGAGACTCATGCTCACAAAAAATAGAATTAAAGGAGGAAAAAGGGCAGCCGAAAAAACCTGTTGAATAGGAAGAAAAAGGTCAAGCATTACATTTGTGTGTGCGTGTGTCTGTGTGGGTGTGAGTGTATGTGTGTGTGTGTGTCTGTATTGGACCTCCTGTTTTTCATCTCATCCAAAACGGCAAGGGTTCCAACTTATCACCTTAGTAATATCAACGTTACTGAGTTACCTGCCATTGAAAAAAATACTTTTTGGTTTCGGTGTGTGGATCCATAGATGGAACACTTACCACTGAGCTACTGCAATGCCAACACCAACACATTCTACTCATATGATGCTCAGAAAAAAGTCAGACAATCTCTTAGTCAAAAGCATAGAAATAAAAGAAAGCCCATTTAATGCGATCTTGAGCATGTTACTGTGACAAGGTTTGTTAAGTAATAATGATTCTGAAAGATAAGGATATATACACACCTTTTCCCAACCGGAGAGAATGTGTTTCTTCCAAATGTTATTGAGGGAGTTCTGGCAGGCTACAGATGACACAAAAGACTAAAACAAAACAAAAACAAGAACATGAATGTAAAAATAGCATGAAAGGAAAAATATATGAACCCAATGGTTTTGTTTTTCAAAGTTGAGGCTGTGTCCCAATGCAAATTCAAAATCTTCAGATCCTTTTTTGTGATGTATTATGTAAAATCTTGTCACTAAAATGGATTCAGATAATGAAGTTGCTAGTTTTATACCTGTTCCAACACATTTTATGCTCTAAGACAATTAAGACTTTTCTTATAACATCTAACTTAAAACTTAAACACATCTGGAACTAAACTTAGAACCTAAACCTAAAAATACTTTCACTCAGTGCAAAGGGAGAGCAAAAATCACGAATGTATGACCAAATGCATGAATAAACAAGTTAATTATTTAATCAATGAAAGTGCATGAATGAATGTAAGTCTGCATGAAAATAACATTTTGCACAAAAAAATAGGTAGCTAATAAGAGCTTGAAATGACCTTCGAGAAAAATAAAGCTTACTGATCTAAAAATATTAGCTGATCTAGCTATACAAATCTACATATCTTTTGGAGATTCTTTTCTTTTCCTTCATTTAAATGGTTACAGCTTTTCATCATATTTCAAAAAATGTCAACAATAATGTGATGATAAAACTTTTAACATAATCACCGTTAACACGAATACAATAATGATAGATATCGCAATTAGCACAACTAAAAAATTACAATAACATAAAAGCAACCAAACAAAAAGATTATGAAAAATGATAACTTAAGCTCAGTGAACTGGCGTCCTACATGATTTCTTGTTAAGAAACTTACGGCTGTTCACTTCAGTTTCTCTCCTTCAATTGTGAAATAAAGAGAGGAAATTAGAAACCAAAGTATTTTGGTATTGCTTGGTATCGATTGCATTTGATTGCAAGAAAAATATATATATTGGAGCCATTTGGTTAAGGTCATGTCTGGAGATAAACAAAGTCACCCTTGTCAGAAATGGATCACTATAAGCCAATGTTACATCTATTGTTCCACTGTGATGATAGACAAATCATTAAATTAGCATTGAAATGATATATTATAGTCTACAGTCAAAATTGAGTTATAGTTATGATTGGAATGATGAGTGAAGTTCAAATCATAATTGAAGTAGAAGGAAATCATTGCAACACTCTTTACTAAATGGCATTCCTAGGAATTCTTACATAATCCTGTGCAGCAATGGCCACTTGTAGACATTTCATTTCACTCCAGATAAGAGATGGACGTTCAACAATCTTAATGGCCTTTTCAGGGTCTTTGGCATGGCATTCATCCAGCACTCCAATGGCCAGTTGTTCATAATTACTGTTTGAGAAGATATAAAATATCAATATTATCAAAGATAATTTAAAACAAATAAAAATTAAAAGTGCATATGTCATAGTCATATCAGTTATAGATATAAAATGTTTTTACTAGACAATAAAATAACAGAATTTCAAATTCTCCATACTTACTCTTTCATTTCATGAAAAAAATCCCGCATTTTTATCAGATACTTTGGAACTTTAAATTCCATCCCTCCACACAATCTAGAAGCAACTAGAGCAGACATGATTGGTTCCTCTCCCAGTTCCCAAAACAATTTGGCAATCTCAGCTCTGAAATGTAAAGTTGTTTATGTTTTAGTTAAATTGTAAATTATAAAAATCTGTTTGTTTCTTTGGCGGACTTACAATACAGTCCTTGGATGTGTCCTGGCAATAACAACAAATAGACAAGGACTCTCACTTATGCTTACTAGAGAATCAAACTTTAATGGATGAGACATGGATTGAAATAAGAATTTCATGATTCAACTACTACAACAATGAAAAAAAAGGATGTTTATCTATCTTATTCATAGAAAATATCGGAAGATTTGCAGAAAATTTACAAAGGATACATAAATGTTTACAAAATTAATCAAATCAGGATCAGGACAATAAAAATAATCCTGTTATAGTTGGGATGATGATGCAGATACTAGAAATCATGAGAATGTCTTGATTAGATGGATGCAAATTTTCAAAAGATTTATCTCTTGATTGACATTTGATGTTCTGTCATTTGCATACCTTTGCATGAAGAGAGCCCATATGAACAATTGCTTGTATGGATGCTTGAAGTAAGACATCTCCTCATCATCCATTTCTGCGCCATTTTCTCCTTGCTTCAGTGATCTCTCTTTGAAACTCTTCTTCCTGTCAAATCTGTGTTTCTTATATTTTTCTTTCTGTGGGAGTTTTGTTTCTCCATCTTCATATTTGTCAAGTAATAATCTTATAAGGCCATTGACGTCTTCCGCAGTGAAATAGTCGGCTTTGGATCTAGTTTTCAGAATCCTATGAAGAAAATGATCAGGCGTCATCTGTAAGGATTAAATAAAAAGATATTAAGATATTTGTTGGCAGGTAAATCATCTTTCACAGGAAAGAGTTTTACAACATATCATTGTTCCATTAGTTTTTTAAAACAGAGTGAGACAATGGAGAGAATAATCGCGCTCTAGGTTGAAACGAATCATGACGGCGCATGCGCGAAGAAATCTTCAAATAGATTGCTCGTGTTGTGATTCGTGTTTAATTGAGTGGGAAAATAAGATAAGATAAGATAAGATTAGCTTTATTTGTCCTTAAAAAGCATATTG
>JAUEKX010248022.1:0-10114 GCA_031834005.1 Dendronotus venustus
ATAAAAAGCGAATCACTATCGCATAATGAATAATGTTACAATCCCCAGACAGGCTTCTACCACCAAGCTACGTAGTAGGTACGGGCTGGCCTCTTCTCTCCTTGTCTCTCCTCACACTGACGCTGGTGCTGACGTGGATCAATGGCAATAGCCCAACTGTCACTGCTCCTTTCGCTAACGTATCGAACTGTTGTTTACATCGAACCCCAAACGATGTCGCAATGGAACGCCGGTATCATCATCCTTATGGTCAGCGTATCCACCTGATGATCGATGGGTCCTGGGTTCGAATCCTGGCGGGGTTCAACTTTAATTCCTTAGAGTGAGGAAAGACACTTTACGCGATGGTTAATGATGATGATGATTATTATGAATGTGAAAGATGAATTTGATGATAATGATGTTGTTGTTGTAATAATGATGATGATGATGCTGATGGTGGTGGTGATGATGATGATGGTGGTGGTGATGATGATGATAATGATGATGATTATACGTTATGAATCTTATCTTACCCTATAATAATATCTAAATCATTTCAATTCACTTTTCATGTTCCCCTTCTGCTTTCATCAAATATAACGATTTCATTTTATTTTGAATGAACGTTATTAATACGAAGATGAGTGTCTCTCAATGAATTAATTGATTTTGTCCCCTATCCCTATCAAACTTGTTTTCTTTCTTTCTCTGATCAAATACACCTGGGATGGGGGCGTGAGGATAGATTTCTATTGCGTTATATTATTAAATTATTAAGCTCTCTTTCGTGGCTTTGTCAGTTGCAATTTTAGATATACGTGTCTCAAGAACGGTGTGCCAGTTCCGCTTTGGGTATATCCAATGAGAGCACACTGAAATGCTGACGACCACCAATCAAACTCCGACACGCTGGGACGGCTAAGAATAGAAAAACGTCGACGTTTTCTACCGGCTTCAGTGATACAACACGCTGTAGCAGACACCGAAGTTAGCATTAGACATATTCCACCGAATTAGTTGGGTTAGTTCGTGATCCGTCGTGAAATTCACTTTGAAGGTAAGGACTATTACATATTTCATTGGTGTTGATTAGTTTAAAATGTCATATTTGGGGTAAATTTGTTTGTCTTTCTTTCCGAAAATACACAACGGTAAATAGATAACTTCCTTCTACTTCTATGAATGAGTATGATGCAGCAGACCACATTTCAATGAATGCCTAAGTCTTTTTGAAGATACTCGTACAATGTTAGTTTATTTAACCCCAAATAATGTATCACATTGAGATGTATACATTTGAAGTATAGTCTAGATGCCATTGTCTACTTTAGTTGGATAGCAGATGGTTGACAAGTGTAGATTCATTTCATTGGTTAGGTAACGGTAAAGTAACATGTTGGTTACCTATCCCAATCAAATGTCGAAAGGAAATATCTTCCAGATGGGAAATACAAAATTGTTACAGCAGACTTGTTGACATTTTTTGTCTTTACAGTTTACAATGTCGATTTCCATTTTTAGTTACTTATGAATGCAAACGTGAGTGAGAAGTGATTGTCTCTATGCCAGTGTTCTACACTCTACACCAAATAGTTTATCAAAATAAGGTTCCACAGCATGCGAAAATCAGCCCAAATGTTTTTTAGGAATCCGTTTTTCAGAGCAAACAGTAATGAAATGAATGATCCCTCTGAAAATAGAGCCGTAACTTAAAAATAGCTTCACAATAAATTAATCACTCTATAAGTTATAAGAGCTCCACAAAGAGGGTGTCGCCTTTTCAATCCTAACTAGTCTAGCAACTTATGTGTTTACAATTCATAAAAGGTAATGATGATCTTTATTTTATTGTCAGGATGAAGTCCTACACATTCTTTTTACTGGCTGTGTTGATTCTCAACACTTGCTGGTTTACTCAAGCCAAGGAGGAAGAGGAAGAAGCTGCTGCTGATGACAAGAAAAAGGAAGTCGGAACTGTCATTGGAATCGATTTAGGAACAACTTATTCATGGTAAGTATCTTTATATACTGATTAATGTATTGTATATTTGTATTTCAACAGTCAAAAACTTTGTAAATATTATGATTGGAAATCCTGAAGAAAAGCTTCCGTGCTTGAACAGGGTTTTTTCACCCTACATGAAAATTCACTTAAGTTCTTAGAACTGAAAATGTGGAAATCAAGAGACATTGTGATTGTCTTATATAGATTCATTGAATGAATACATCAATTTGGGATTAGAAATCAACTTGAGGATACTAAAATTTCATATTTATTTTGAGATTGAACATTAATGAATCATTTCAATATGTGCTATGGCATGACAAAATGCAAAGATTGTCTTTGAAAAATCAGTGTCAGGTCTGTTGTGGAGATTACATTAATGTTGTGTACCGTCGTTCCTTTTCAAGATTCTTTTGTAAAATATATATTTTTTTAGCTTATCCTTATGAATAAAAATTATTTTTCTTCAGTGTGGGCGTTTTCAAGAATGGACGTGTTGAAATCATTGCCAACGATCAAGGTAACCGAATCACACCCTCCTACGTTGCTTTCACTGCTGATGGTGAACGTCTGATTGGAGATGCTGCCAAGAATCAGCTGACTTCTAACCCTGAAAACACCATTTTTGATGTCAAGCGATTGATTGGCAGAACCTGGGAGGATAAATCAGTCCAGCATGATATCAAGTTTTATCCTTTCAAGGTACGGAAATATTTTTAAAACGATCATTATTGCCATTTTTTGAACAATTTATAAAATCAGATATTTAGTTTGTGTGAACATCTTATTGTCATGGGTAATAAATGAAGATAAAATGGGGTTGTCAATTTTGTCACATTGACTTGCATATTTTAGAAAGTTTAAATGGTATTTTTTGTTTTGTTTCGATAGGTTATCAGCAAGAACAGCAAGCCTCATATCACTGCTGGAACTTCAGAGGGTGATAAGACTTTTGCCCCTGAGGAAATCTCAGCCATGGTCCTCGGTAAAATGAGAGATATTGCTGAGGAATACCTTGGAAAGAAAATTACAAATGCTGTTGTTACTGTCCCTGCTTACTTCAACGATGCCCAAAGACAAGCCACCAAAGATGCTGGCATGATTGCAGGCCTTAATGTCATGAGAATCATCAATGAACCGTAAGTGTTTGATCACTTTTATAGCCCATTACGACGACTAGATAGGACTCGTCATCCATTACATTTAGTACAAAAGGATAGTTGTAATTATTAATTGATAGTTAGAAATAATTTTACTTTGTGAATTGTGCTTCTGGATTGATTATTACTTTCAACGTGTGCAGCTTGCACGCTTAAAAATTTTCCTGAGATAAGATAAATCATGCTGAGAGCAGTTGCTCACAGGGATAGACTACTTTGGGATTTTTTAGAATGAAAGTGAACTTATTCTTTTTCTCAATCCTTTTCATTTTATCTAGTACTGCTGCTGCTATTGCTTATGGTCTGGACAAGAAAGACGGAGAGAAGAACATCTTGGTCTTTGATTTGGGTGGCGGTACCTTTGATGTGTCTCTGCTGACCATTGACAATGGTGTCTTTGAGGTCGTCTCTACCAATGGAGATACCCATTTGGGTAGGTAGTTCTTTCCAAGTGAAATAACTATAGACAGATCTAAGGCAACAGGCAATTTTGCCACAAAATCTAATATTTTTTTATAATGAAATGTGTGGTATGTTTAGAATGATTTATATCTGTCTTGTTCACTTAATTGCTATTTGGTCATCACCACTTTAAGGATAATTTATTGGGTTTTCAATGTTGATGTTGATCAAATCAATGTCTTAACAGAAATGTCCATCATATATTATGGTATTCATGAGGTTCTTTAAAATCGTTCTTTTGGGAGATGAATTATGTCACTATTTTAAAATTCTTTAGTTATGGATGATTATAGAATGAAGGCGTTACCATGTACAAACTATTATTGGACGTTATTGACCTTTGAAAGTTTTTAAAATAAAAGTATTGTTTTCCCCTCAGGTGGTGAAGATTTCGATCAGCGTGTCATGGAGCACTTCATCAAGCTGTACAAGAAGAAGAAGGGCAAGGACATCAGAAAAGATAACCGAGCTGTCCAGAAACTCCGTCGTGAA
The DNA here is from genome assembly GCA_031834005.1 of Dendronotus venustus. Classification (NCBI taxonomy): domain Eukaryota; kingdom Metazoa; phylum Mollusca; class Gastropoda; order Nudibranchia; family Dendronotidae; genus Dendronotus; species Dendronotus venustus. The sequence continues at coordinate 4,102 of JAUEKX010248022.1, forward strand.
GTTGAGAAAGCAAAGAGAGCTCTGTCCAGCAACCATCAAGTCCGATTGGAGATTGAATCTTTCTTCGATGGTGAAGATTTCTCTGAATCTCTTACCCGTGCCAAATTTGAAGATCTTAACTTGGTAAGTGAACCTATCTTATAGTTGGCATATTTAAATGTGATTTTCTTCACATACACCCTACAGTTTATGAATTAACGTACTTCTTCCGAACACTATACATTTGGGGCATATTTTTAATTCTTAGTTGTTTTTGATTGATGGGCACTGATTCACTTTTAGTAAGTCTTCCTAAAGAAGATGCGGTGCTGAAAATTCCATTTTCTGAAATGAATCAATTGGATACTTCTGCATGAAACAAAAATTAAAAGGATAATCATATTTTTTATGACGCTTCAAAAGTGTTAATATTGACATATTATCAGTATGACTAATTGTATTTTCCTCCTTTTTGACTTTTCGGGGGGAGGGATTTTCCTCCTTTTTGACTTTCCTCCGTTAGCATCACTGATAAATACATTTTATTATTATTATTATTATATGTGTTTGACTTGACAATCATTTTTTTACCACCCCACAGGACCTTTTCCGATCCACCTTGAAACCAGTGAAGAAAGTAATGGAAGATGCTGGTCTGGGAGCCAAGGAAATCGATGAAATTGTTTTGGTCGGAGGATCTACTCGAATCCCCAAGGTGCAAGCTCTGGTCAAGGAACATTTCGGCGGAAAGGTAAGGAGCCTGATTTCTTCTGTACCAATTATAAAGTCAGCATAATGAAGACTTGCTCACTTAAGCTCTGAATTTGGTTGGTCCTTCAAATGAAGGGTTTTATCTATTGCTCTCTGGTTAGTCATTTGCTGACATTGCCAAAAATTGATGAAAGGTTTTAATGTAAAGTGAAAGATTCATCAAAGAATATTCTTAAGATGCGTGCCATTTTGTATTATCATTTGTAAAGGATTTATGCTTCTATGAATCATTATTTTCAGTATCAAGTACCAGGACTTTTGATATATCTTAGATAGAAAAACCCTTCCACAACAAAATCTTAATTGAAATTTTGATTTTCTTTTCCTGCCCATTGTAGGAGCCAAGCCGAGGCATCAACCCTGATGAAGCTGTGGCTTACGGTGCTGCTGTCCAGGCTGGTGTGTTGAGTGGAGAGGAGGACACTGGCGATCTCGTCTTGTTGGACGTCAACCCCCTGACCATGGGTATTGAAACTGTGGGAGGAGTCATGACCAAGCTGATCCCCCGTAACACCGTCATCCCCACCAAGAAGTCCCAGATCTTCTCTACCGCCGCCGACAACCAGCCCACCGTCACCATCCAGGTATTCGAGGGTGAACGTGCCATGACTGCCGCCAACCACTTGTTGGGCAAATTTGATTTGACCGGCATCCCACCATCCCCCCGTGGAGTCCCACAGATTGAGGTCACCTTTGAGATCGATGTCAACGGCATCTTGAGAGTGTCTGCTGAAGACAAGGGCACTGGCAGCAAGAACCAGATCACCATCCAGAACGACCAGAACAGGTTGTCACCTGAAGACATTGAGCGTATGATTAACGATGCCGAGAAATACGCCGATGATGACAAGAAGATCAAGGAGAAGGTCGATGCCAAGAACGAACTGGAAAGCTATGCTTATTCTCTGAAGAACCAGATTAGCGACAAAGAAAAGTTGGGCGGCAAATTGAGTGATGAGGACAAGGAGAAAATCACAGCAGCTACTGATGAAGCCATCAAGTGGTTGGAAGGCAATGCCGAAGCCGAGGTGGAAGCCTTGAAAGAAAAGAAAACTGAATTGGAAGGTATTGTGCAACCCATCATGACGAAATTGTACGAGCAGACAGGAGGCACTCCCCCACCAGCTGGAGGTGAGGGAGAAGAAGAATCATCCGAGTCTGAGCAGGAGAAGGATGAATTGTGAGAACGGGGATTGGGTTTAGGGTATTTAATTAATATAGGGTTAATTTCTTTCACATATTTTTCCTCCCATTTTGAACAACGAGCTTATCGTTATTTATCAACTTACATGCGATCTCAGCATTATTGGGCTTAAAAAATAGAATGGTTTAGGGGGTTTGCGTTTGAAAAGCAAGAGCAAAATAAAATTGATTTTTGAATTATTACGCATTTTCACTTTAAAATATATAATGGGAACAGCGAAACATAGTGCTAAGTGCAATTACACTGCTGATACTGCTTTTGAAGTGCAGAATCAAAGAATATTAGACTTTCATTCGATTTGATACAATTGTTTCCTCTTGGTATCATCTTTCTCATTATCATTGTATTACATTGTTCAAACCTTAATTTATGCTGTGAGATGACACACGAACTTTGTGTTGAATGTGAATGAGTTGTATGGCTTATAAGGTGTGTGTGCGTGTGTGACTTGCAGCAGTGTGTTTTGTGTGTGAAGAGAGAGGATCAGGTTGTGAGTTCTGATGCGATGCGTGATTGGTAGTTGTGAGTTGGCATAAGCACTGTTTCTGATTGTGCTCAATTCCAAGTGATGAATGAGAGTGAAAATTTGTGAACAATATATTGTATGCAAGCAATAAATATGTTATTGAAAGTATGGTGTGTATGTATATGTGTACATATGTGCGGATTTGATTGAAGTTATTCATTGACTTTATTGGAAGGGTCCAGAATGAGTTTTGATTCATCTCATCATTTCATCCCTTGTCATCCCATTCATAGTGTGATAGTGTAATTACTGAAGAATGCCTCTGACGTTGGTTATCAAATATTGAATGATTCTTCAAATTGTTGAATAAATATTATGAATTGAATTCCAATTTGTGAAAACTTTCTTGATTGTATTTGTTGTGAAGGGAGGAAAATTTGTAGAAAGTGTGGTCCAAACCAAGAACACCTGTAAACTGCCTATCACTATCATTATCATCTTGAATGCAGCAATGATTTTAGTTTTATTCTTGCACAGTGGGCTGATCACCTGCTTGCTGTAGAACTTGTACTTGTATATTTCTCAGCTCTTGTCTTACCAAAATTGGGGCTTCTACTTCTTATGTTGTCTAATACTACTACTACTTTGAATCGTTAATCGATTTTGGTTTTGTGGGAGATTACTCCACAGTAACCTTGGTAAATGGGGTGGCTGCTACCTTGAGGCTCTTTAGCTTAACACTACACCGAAAGGTTAATCGATCAAGAAAGTTTTGTCAAAGGCGAGGTGGTTATTGCGGCCTCTTACTCTTATAACTCTATGCCTCGTTGACCATTTGAGATTGAGCATGGAGTTGGGTACGGACTCTGCGAAAGAGGGTTTTATTTAAACTGGCACTGTATGAGCATGACTAAACAAAACTTTTTTCTGGTAGTTTTAGTTAGGTAGGGAGGGTACTACTGTGTAATGTAATCCAGAGTTATTACAGTGGAAGTCGGATTCAACGAAGTAGTCAGGACTGACGACATGATCTCGTTTGTATGCGACATTTCGTTATATATGTGGCGTTGAGTATAACAAATAACAAAAGGTCGCATACAGGGATCTCAACTGGCCTCGTAACTGACTTCTCGTTGAATCCGATGCCCACTGTAATATAACCCAGAATAGATGGGTGTTCCAACTTGTGAAAAAGTAATTAAATAATCTTCACCTTCAGTCTTTGGTTCGTTAATATCGATATATTTTCAATTAGGATGGATTGATCTTTCCTGCCTGGGGGGATGACGAAGTTAAAAACAAATAAAAATGAGATTGAGAATGTTCAAGGCCTGTCATGCCTGCCTGTCGACCAATTTCCTGGTTCAAAATCCTGTCAACTGTCAGTGAGTCAGTGCCGTCCTGGTTTTTGACACGGGTAGGCTGAGCCAGCCACTAGTGCTACATTTGGATAGTCGATTGGCTGTATCGAACCAGCAGTCAGAAATTTGTCGTGAAGATTTTAACAGTACTAAAAAATGCTTATTGCTCATTTAAGATAGATACCTAACAGTAGTATTTAGTGGGCTGATCACCTGCTTGTCATAGCTCCTGATCCATAGTATTTCCCAGTTCTGTGTTATGTCAAAGGTGGTTTATTGGGGCATCTACCTCATTTACCATTTGAGACTTTGAGCACAGAGCTGGGTGCTGACACTGCCCAAGCAGTATAAGTTATAAGGCATTGGATAAGAAAGAAAGAAAGAACCTAACAGTGTGCAGTAACTAGATTCAATAGCACTACTACGTAAAACTGCTTTTCCTAAGTGTCCAGTGCTAAAGTAATTGAAATTGACGACAGGAGAAAACCCACATATAGTATTTTTCATTGTGAGACTGTGACCATTCTTGTGCTGTATTAACTGGGTACATTGAGCAAGGAGTTGTTTTCAATATCTTTCCACTTTGGAATTTACAGTGTACCCTACATTGTCCTTGTACTACACTACTAATACTATACACTGGTAGCACAGTTAAAGTTAAATGATTTTATTTCATCGGTAATTGTGCAAAATTCAATGTATGTACCGTAGTAGGTAGGTAGTAGGACTACTATGTATACATACTAGCCTGACTGAAATCTGATTGTCAAGGACAACATGACAAGTATGTATTACTGTTACAAGTATAACACCCGCACTGCTATGGTTTATTGTGTAAAAACAGGTGTTACTGAGAAAAACACAAATTGACTGCAAAAAATAGGAGACAAAAACTGTGCCATGTTTTACGTAATAACTTCTTTATTTCAACTGTTTTCTCAAGATAATAGAAAAATGCAGATTGGTTCAATTATATACAAAAACTTGTTATTGTTATGTACAACGCTTACATGCATTCAAATATCTAAAATACTATGTATTCAAACAACAGTTTCATTGGTTTTCTTTTATCCATGCACATACGTCTTAACAAAAAAATGATAGAATACACTCCAGAGTAAACAAATTGGTACAAGCAATCCTCACATGTTCTCACATGCATCATATATTGTATCACAAAAACAAGTTTGCCTTCAATCAAATCAATTTTGGTAAAAGGATAATCAGAGAATATTCTCTCGTTCCTGAGGGAAAAGAAGGTTGAAATATTGAGCGATTTATGACTTAATGTCCTGTGACGTGAAATCTTAATGATACAAACAAATAAAATCTTCCCTTATACTTATACTACACAAGACAACCATTTTGCTTTTGGTCACCAAAGACACACATACAAAAATTCAACTAAATAAACCAGAACTACAACATCTTTGATAACATCATCACTTCCCAAATAGAAGCATTTTGATTATTTTTGTCTTTCACTTTCTTCATTGAAGAAACTATTTACAAAGTCAAATTGTTATCCTATTTGGCATGATCAAATAAACATACACACACCCACACAGTCACACAAACATCCTAAAACAAGACCTACAGCGGAAAGGATGAGGGGTCAAAGGAAGAAAGACTTGACGGGCTGAAGCAATAAATGGATGATATATATACATCTATCTATCTATATCTATCTACACGTCTTAGTTAGTTGTGCTATGAGTCGTAAGAGCTGGGACCGCCTGATGGATGAATAAAACTACAGCTCTCTCCGTATTTGCATCCTTTCTTGATGAAGTGTTGACAAATTGCTCGACCTGGAAACAAAATCAACAGTGAAAACCAATTAGTATTAGAAGAGCCATCCAGTTCACTACTGTGAAACAATTGTTTTTCTAATATTTTCGAATCCTATTCATCACCAGATCTTTTCCATTCGAGCTTGTCTGCATGTTGTAATTATGTAATGGGGATAAGTCCAAAAGGCAACACTACGAGTGATGATTTGCCACGAGTCCCGTCAACTTGGGCAAAGACAAAACAATCTTCACTATCTAATTCTCACAACAAAAAGATTCAGCAATGTCCAAAAGTTGTGCAGGGTATTAAACTAAGAAATTGTTTTTGTTTGTTTTATCCCTTACCTTATACTATACCACATTAGCAGTGTCAGCACCCAGCTCCATGCTCAGTCTTAAATGGTGAATGAGGTAGATGCCTCAATAACCACCTTTGATA
>JAUEKX010248133.1:0-10113 GCA_031834005.1 Dendronotus venustus
CTCAAAAGGAAGACATTTTCAGAAAAATTACGAAAGTTTGTTTACACAATTTTCAAAAGAAAAACTCATAACTCTCTCTCTGGCTTTACTACATTATACGTCTTTTAAAAATTTTAAAGTTGTAAATTTTCGAAATTTCGAAAGCGAAAATCAAACAAAATCTACACTAAATAAAGCACTCGTAATTCTAAAAAAAACTTCTTACTCATCATCATTTGCTTTAGTATAACGGCTAGTAAATTATCTAAACTAGTGACTCAATTTTTCCGGCGTTTTGGACATTAAGTATATTGTGTGGAAGATTAGATGGATTATATAATCGCCTATGTTTACAAATATTCTAATTTGACTCTTCCTCCATCTCCGTACTATGACAACATGATTTAGTGACAGCTATGTAAAACGTGACCTTTCTTATAACTTTGGTCCTTCTAACCTAAATAATTTCAATAAGTTTGTTTGTTACAAAAATAAGGGAATAGGTTGATTATAGTGAGGGTTTAGAGTGGGTTTTGTAAGGGAACAAAAGTCCTTTGAGATGAAAAAATCCCTTCTTGCGGTTTCGTAGACAGAAGTCAACATTAAACAAAAAACACAAACCACAATCGAAGGTGGACAATAAAAAAAACAAGAATTGTGCAAATCAAAAAAAACCGGAAGTTTAAATTACTGAGGAGCTTGAAGGGTTGGATGGAGACATATAGCATGAAAGTTCTGATAAATAGGTAGGCGAGCAAAGATTATGATGCTAAGAACTTGTATGTTTGATATAAGTTAATTATGAAATACATTTACAATTAACAAGGATTTCCCAATAAGTAAAGATAGAAATCACAAATTACGAAAAGATTAATTTTAATATTATAAGAGTAAAGTTACACCATAGGTTTTTGAATTACATTTATGGTTATACCATAACCTTTTGAGTTCAAGGAAAGTTCTAACAACATTGTCTTTTCATGAGCATTGGTGCAACATCGTATGCATATATCCTAGATTTGTATTTGCTGAATCTCTCTATAGTATAAATTACAGACCCGATCGTTTTTAACCAAAACTAGATCAGTAGAATAGAGTCTTTGGAAATTTTCAAAACAAATTTTTTTTCTCGTTAGCCGCTTATGATATGGTTTTTCATTGGCTTATAATAATATCGAACGTGGGAATATGGATTTTTTGGCAGGATATGACATCAACACAATTTTTGCCTGACTTTACGTAATAAAAATGTTTTGAATCAAAGCATACGAATTCCGTGGGAATGTGAAAAATAATGCAGAGCTAAAAGCTAAAAAAAGGCGTGAAACGATCCCGAATAAAAAAAATTGTCAACAAAAATTATGAAGGTCAAATTTCAAAACAACTTTTTTTTCCAATTTGTTCGGTTTTAAAAGATTCCTTGTAATTAAACGTCTGCAATGTTTGTTAACATGTTTCTCAGGTTTGACTTGCAATCAAAAGGAGAACAAATACTGGAGCCAAACAAACCAAACATTTAAGAGAAACGAAAAGATTTATTAAGAAAATAAAATAATATACAATAATTCGTTGATAAGAGAGAGTGAGTGAGAGAGAAGGTTTGACCTCCTCCTTCGCAACAAAAAACACGATTCACGAAATTACTCATCAAAATATAAATCTATACCTCTCGTTCCATTATTTTCAAAGTAGGGTCACACATAAAAAGCAACTATATAACATAATGAAGACTCGAAAAAGCACAGACCAAAAAAGAGAGAGAAAGAAGGAACATAAAAGAGAAATATTCTGACGTTATCTTGACGATACAAAGAAGACAAATATTTAAACAGCAATTTTGTTGTAGTATACGTACGTGTGTTACATACTATAAACAGAAATCTGACTAAGCGAGGATAGCGATAGTGAAAATAAAAAACGTAAGTGCTTTTGGCAGAGCACTCTCAAAGCATTCATCTTTTTTTTTCACATGTAAGTAGTTATTGGTCATATGAAAACAACAAGAGAATTTTGAGTTGCAAGCTTATTATACTAGATATATACATATGTGTGTGTATAATACGTATGTGAACAGAGGAGGAAAGAAAGATATTTTTGTCGAACAATCATTTGTTACAAATCGCTTCCAGGGTGGAGGAAGACAGCATTGTCAATTCTTAATGACAAATTACTGGTTTCGGTTAATTGATATACAGTTAATTAATTCGGCGTTTCAACGAACGAGCAGTGTAGGAGCAGAGTGAGTCAAAATCCTGATAAAAAAAAAACGAGAACAATAAAAAGTGCTTTAGTTGTTAATTGAGAGATTACAAAGAGGTGAACGTATTTTTAAGTCTTTCAATCATTTAGAAGTGTTTGAGACAGGTAAACAACCATCAAGCAAAATGTCGCTGTTGGGAAAGGAGAAAGAGTTTACGTTGCTTCTCGACCCCAAGGAACGCAAGGAAGAAGTGTTATCGAGGATTTTAAAAGAAGCTGTTTTGATCGATGATTATACGATCATCAACTTCGCGTTGTGTCGATGTTGGAATAAGGAGCGTGTATTTCTCGTCACTAAACAGTGTGGAGAGAGTTTGTTGCATCAAGCGATCGAACGAAACTTCCCAGAAACGGTCCGAGTGTTAATCCAACACGGCATAAACGTGAACAGTCGAAATCGAAACGGCGACACTAGCCTTCACATGGCTGCCAAGAAAGGCTACGAGAGTATTTTGGATTTACTCATTGAGAGCGGCTCGAATCCCTTCATCGAGAACAGTGTCGGGAAACAGGCTGTTGATTGTGTGGACAGCCAACACACTTCGATTAAAGAAAAACTCCGTAAATATACCGTGCGAAGTTCGCGTGTTAAACTCATGCAGAACCTTGAGACGTGGAAAAACATCGTGGAGGAAGAAGAACGAAAAGAAGAATTCTTTAAAAAGAAAATCAAAGAAAGCAATAGAGAGAGACGAAAGACAACTGTGATCTCTCAACAATCAAGTTTGCAACGAACTGATTCGGGAATAATATCGGATTTCGATAGCGACAAATCATCGTCACGCCAGTCTATAAACAGCGGGAAGGTTACAAATAATACGCGGAGTGTTAATCCGCTATCTTCCATTCCCAGCGAAGAAATGGAAGCGGAACAAACAAGCAAACTGGCAAAAAGCAAAAGCTTCAGTGTCAGGGATATCACAAACCAATACAACAGTGTAACAGCAGCCTTACGAAAGCTTAGTTCACAAAATAAAAACGACATTAAACCATCTGAAGTTGCCACAAAGGAAAATAAGACCGTGTCGAATAAAAAGCCAGGAAAAGGAATGAAAATATCCTCAGAGTATGGACCAGAGCCACCTAAAAAGAGTTCGAAAAGACGAAAGAAGATGATAGATCGTACCAAACGCATGTCTTTACCATTACTACCTATTTTTGCTCCCCCTGAAAGTTATATATGACTTCAATGAAAAACCTGTATGATATCAGAAATGACACGGGGGATTAAGATTGATTAAATTTTATATATTTACATACAAATAAATTCCCTATATAACAAACAATTCATTACTATTGTGTATAGTTCTAAAAATGATAATTTGTAAATTCTAGAGATGTGTATTTTCATAAAAATTATGTGTTGTCCAAGTTTTATTTATATTTTATGTTCATAATAATTAACGTAAACAGTATTCAGTTAATGTAGAGAAATTGCCAAAAAAACAGTAATTGAGAATAAATATCATCAATTTAAGTAATATCAGCTACGTGCGCGGAAAAAGGGATTATCCCCCTAAATAACAAAATTATATTTAAAATCTGTCTTTATTGTAGACAATGTGAACAAACTATGAAAGGATTGAAGAGAATTTGTTGATAGATTTCCTCGTAAACGATGAACAATTTTTCACAAGAATTTAAATTTGTATAAACAGATGTAAACACTCTTATCTATTATCTCTTAAAAACAGAAATGCAACTCGTTTCAGGTAGTTCGAGTTGTCGAGATATTGCAAAATATGCAGATTTAAGAGCAGATTTCCAGGTGACATTAAAGAGAAACAGAACACGTGCCATGAAAGTTTATCATCAACCGAATGAGGTTACAATCCACTAATGAGGATTTCTAATCATTTTAATTGCAATGTTGTTTTATTTACTTTTGTATGGAAACTGTTAAAAAAAAAGAAGAAAAAAAAACAGTTTTGAAATGAAACAATTATGTATAATACTTTCTTACAATTTAAAGAGAAATAATTTGACTCTAGTTGACATCTACTAAATATAGCAAAACATTTATATTTGTATGGAAAACTACCCATAATGTTGTATACAGTTCATCATCATGAAGATAATAATAAAAAGCAGGTCTTATCAGTATTTTCTCTTGTCATTAATTTTCTAATGTATAATCATTTATCTTGCTTCATTTTAATTAATAAATGATTCGTCATCCTGCATGTTTTTTAATTACCAAGGATGAAGAAAATATTATATAAAACATTATAAAACGGATACATCACATAGAGGAAAACATAACAAAAAAAATACCTCAAAATTAAGAAATAGGAGTAGAGTAATAACTGACAAGAGTCAGGAAAAAGCAAGAAGAAAAAAGAACGTTCACATATATTGCGCTACCAAAAACTGCAGGCAAAATATTCTTTTCATTTAGAGCACGGTAGTTTTTGACAGGCAAGCTTTATGAGAGTGATTTAGATGTCGGGTCAATAAATCAAGACGAGTAGGAGGCGAGGACTTGTCATGATTCAATTTTAATAGCTCTTAAATTTGGTTTGAAATCCTCTCTCTTGATTGAAACAAAGCATAGCTTTGTCGAGTTTATTCAAAAATATAAAATCAAAGAAATCCCTGAACAACATCTATTATAAAAAGTAGAGGATGCATTAAATACCTCTCGGAATTTCTATCGATAATACGGTAAATAGATAGTTTCTTTACTCTTTTCTAAATCTGCTATTCAAAAATATCTCTTTACATTCCTTAGATTTTGTTCGTGTTAGCCGTCCGTTTCAAATCTGTTTGTCAAGTCATTTTGTCATCTTTCAGATATAATGTTCTTCGAGTCGACTGTCAAAAGTCCATTGTTCCCCGTTTAAGTCCTGAATATTGGATTCCTTGTACTAAAACCTGAAGTAAAGGAAATATTATCGAAGTATAATAAATTACTATAAAGCATATTATAATTACATATTATTAACAGATATTATGTTATGTTATATTATAAAAGACATAAAAATAAACTTTTTTTGTTTAGATTTTAAAAGACAAATTAAATTTCTAAATTAAGAATTTATTAGACAGAGAATTTTAAGTTTTAATTTCACCAATACAGGGTTCTTTAAAAAAAAACACTTAATTTATTTTTACAAAATAATTAGAGTATTACCTATCAATCTTTATTTATAAAAATTTATATATATACATACATAGAAATGTCAAAAGTATTAGTTAAACACATCCAATGTTCAATAATATTCTGATGAACTAGTAGCCACAATCCACGTTCCTGGGAAACTAACAACAATTTTCGACATCAGTTCTCTTTGGGTGTTTGGACTAATACAATGGGACTTACCTCCATGTTAACTTCTTGGAAATCGTAAACAGCCGTCCAATGAAAAGCGATATTCGCATAAACAAATACATACTCAACGAATGCAAACATTGAATATGCTGTAAAATGTCATTAAGGATAATAATACACACAGAAATCAAAATTAGAGGATATTTTTTTAGGAAATGCCGATATTTGACGCTTTGTGTGCCAAGCTTGAATATATCTGTATTTCAAGAGAGCCAAACTATCTGCTTAACAGATCTGTTCATTGTAACCTCTTGAGTTTGATTTATAAATCATCGAAATACATTTTAATCGAAACGACATGACTTTAAAGTCAGATTTGTTTATGAGGAGTAATCTGTTCCAGTTATGGTATCCTAATGAACATTTTGATTTTTTCTTTGGCAACTGAACTAGCTCATTGATTACAATTAAAAACTAAAAATCAACAACAATTACGGAAATTTCATGGAGATGAAAAGGATACCACCTTTGGTGCAATATGTATTATGAATCCAAAATAAATATAACAACAAAACTAAAGATGATACTGCAATAATCAGACATGCCACTTTTAAACGCAATGATTTGTAGTTCTAAAGAAAAAGAAACTAAACTATATATACATTGACCATAAAATTATGTTTTAAAACTGTCAACATGTTCAAAATTTTGGCAAATATTTCTTAGACTAGCTTCTTTTTCAAAAGTACGATTAACTAATACTATAAAGGATACATTATGTGTATATGCTTTGACAAAGACAATCATACTCCAATGATTTAGGAATTTATAATTGGTAATTTTTTGAGTCTTAAGGAGGATTAAGGAGAAATCTTTTAAACTACCTTTGGAAAAAAAAGTTACCTTCGGATTATAACGAACTTCTCCAAGTTGTAAAAATATAAAACATGTTAAAATCATATGCAAAATTGAGAAAATTATAAATCCAATGAAAGCAAATTTGTGGTAATCTAAAACAAAACAAAACAAAGAATAATTAGTCGACTCAGGCTATCATATATTTTGTAAATTATTCCGTATAGACAATAATGGAAATAAATTTTGTTGAAATTAGTTAGATTTGGTATGTTTCTGCTTAAAATAAGATTAGACTCCGGGAAATGAGTTAACGAGTTTACCATAATTTTCTATTGAGGATATTTCAGCTAAAACCACCAACAATGAAACTTCTATACATTTACAAATAAAATTTAACTTGATGATAGGACGAATATAGTTTTTTTGTGAGGATTCTCCTGCATTATTGTAAAACTTGTAGTAGACTAATGCCATGAAGAACCGTAGAGAAGAATGTACACCAATACAAATACGCCAAACATAAACCTCTGGTGGATAATCACTTGCAGCGCTTATTGATGGAAGGTAATTTGGTACCTGGAATTTGGCAAAATTTACATTTTTAGCGAAAGAAGAAAAAAAAAACTCAATTCACTTTGTTAAAACAATTGATTCCTCAAATCTCCTTAGCAACCATGAGGGATTAAATTGAATAAATTCAAAATTTTATCTTTATATATATTTTTATATATATGCATATAGTCTATATTTCTTTGTATTGTAATTTTTTATAAAAGTGTTGAAAGAAAATTGAATCAATCACTAAACAACAACACCTGATAATCTGTTATTGACATTTCAAAGATTGAGATGAAAATATGCTTATTAAATAATATTAAATTATAATAATGCTTATAAAAAAACGTGGAAAACAACAATTGAAATATAGAAAAGAAATGAAGGAACTAATTGTTGCATTGTATCGCTTGCTCTGTTTGTTTTATTAGAATCCTCCTGGAGGTTATGGAGTTCTCCATCAAAATATATGTTCAAGCTATAATAAAAGACTTTAATTTGCAAACCTTGCAATGTGTTGATGTCACAAGTTCCTTGTGAAACCACAATGAGAGCAAAACACAACTCAAAACACCAACTGCTGGAAAAAACACAGCTATATGGACAATCCATGGAAGTGATAATTTGAAAGAATTCAGCATAATCTTTATCTATTTAATCTAAGAAACAGTGATTTGTATATTAAATTGCGTAATTTTTAATCATATTTTTTATATATCGATATATATAATATATATTTATAATAGTATTATACGAAAATATTAATAGTCCAGTAGGTAGTCTGCAGGTTGGTTCAGTAGTGTTCCAACAGTATATATCCCAAATTATATATAAAGATTACCATAAGAAGTTAAGTAGGGAATTTCAGTACTATATATAAATATATATTTAATATTATTATTGTATTTTGATATAGAGCTACATCTTGATTATTAAAACAAACATTCTAATAAATCCTTATAAATTCTTAATCCAACTTAAGTTTGCAACTTATTTTAAAACTATAATTAAAAGTCTTCTTTAAATATTATACATATATATTAATGCATAGTTTGTAACAAAACTATCTTCGTTTGGAGTAATTAAGTAATTTATTAAGTACCAAAATTATCCTAAACTAAAAACCAAACTAAACTAAAAAACAATTTTCAAGGTTAATTTAAACCAAATTTAAAATAGACTATAAGTACAAAAAACTTGACTCAGAGGTACTAGAATATGGTTATAAATTTTTATATGATCTTAACACATGTTTTTAATTTGTTTTTAGAGCTGATATATTTTCAAAATAAACATTAAATACATCATTGGCATTTTGGTTGAGTTTATTTAATTACCCACAATGTTTTTGCCTTAATACAAGCAATTCAAAAATTTACCAATACACGAAGACTTACTTTGAAAGATGTAATGAAATCATTTTAATAATTATAACATTGACATACAGTAATAATTTAAATAAATATATATCTTTTTTAATTTGGTGATTTTAGTAAAAAATAAACTCAAAAACCTGAAAAAAACTTGAGAGAACTGAAAGTTTGAAATGGTTTGAAATGATTGGAAGACCATTTTAAAGAATGGTGTATTGTGCTAAAAAATATATTAGTAATATTAAATATATATGTATGAAAATAAAAATGTGTGTATACTGTGTTATAAAGTTTTTATTTCCATTCCACACTTTATCTCAATGAAAACAAAATACAAAATAAGAAAGTAGTACACAAAGATTTTTGTTAAAATTTGACTTTTTTGAATTTAAATTTCTTTGATTACTTCTTTCAAGTCTTTAAATAGTTTTTTTGACCAACTCAATAACTTGGTTTGCATCACAGGATTATTACCAAACATTTGTATTTTCAAAGTAACTTAAATACATAAACCTACCATTTTTCCATTCTTCCAGGAGTCAAAATGATGAGAAAATAAATTGTTTTAAAGAATAGTGTTAAAGAGTAAGATCATACTCTAGGTTTTACTTGTCATTTATATATATATAATTATATATTATTTATATTTTTTACTTCTAAGCTCAAACTCAGAGTCTTTAAAGGGACTCATTCAAAAATTATTTTTGGTTCATTTAAGAAATTGAAAGAAACCCAACCATAGAACAACACTAAAAATATTTCTTCTCAAAAATATCATTCAAGGATTCAAGCATGCCAGTCAACCCTATAACATTTTTGCCTTAATCCATATGATATATACTTTGCTACTTATAAATATAACCTGAGGAGAGTTTACATACAATATCCAAACATTCAATGTAAGGCAGCCTGTGACACTGGATTTTGCATTTGGTACAGATAGGAATGCTCAAAGTCTCAAAATTCTTTGATCTTTTCAATATAATTTTTTTGGTATGGGTGAATCCTTTTAAAGGTATTCCTGCATATTTTTTAACATATAAAAAGTATTATTATTTTAGTATCTAGAGATTAAATGTTTTTGTATGATATAGCTGTATGAGCTGAAAGACCAGCAAATACTCCAAAATGTAGATATAAAAGAACTGTCCAAAACCCGGAAAAGAATCAGACTACGAGCTAGATTCTTAAGAAACCAATACTACAAAGTAGAGGTCAACAAAATTAACCAATTTGCTATCAACTTGATAAACTTTTCTCTCGTGTCAAAAAGCAAGAATCAATGCTTAAGCTAGCTCCAGGAAAATGCTCCCCAGAGAAAATTTTAAATAGTTTCCAAAGTCACTTCAACTCTGAGGTCAACCCTGGCCCTCCTGA
The DNA here is from genome assembly GCA_031834005.1 of Dendronotus venustus. Lineage (NCBI taxonomy): Eukaryota > Metazoa > Mollusca > Gastropoda > Nudibranchia > Dendronotidae > Dendronotus > Dendronotus venustus. Next base: position 9,673 of record JAUEKX010248133.1, read on the forward strand.
AGAGTTGTATGGCAATGTTCCAGATTTTGTATGTGAGTTGCAGAAAATCTCAAGTCGTCCCTATCAACCACAAAGTACGAGGGTACAAAGAGATTCAGAAACATCTCTGTCAACTTAAATCAGGAAAAGCAGCCAACAATATTAACCCAGAGTTACTGTAAAAATATGGATTTGCATGGCTAATATATAGTGAAGTAAAAGCTATATATATATATATATATTGGAAGACAGTAAAAACTTTCATTCATTAACTTTTTTAGATCTATAACATATCAATTTTTCTAAAATTTTTCTATGCAAGAATCTCTTTAAAAAAGCTGCTTTCCCATCACATACACGTACATGAAACATGTTGACTGAAAAGAGGCCTCTTCTAACCAACAAACCACTGTGTGAGGCAAAAAGAATCAATATATATATATACTACCGTGGATTGACCAA
>JAUEKX010248355.1:0-10110 GCA_031834005.1 Dendronotus venustus
TAATTTTTCCTAGTTAATGTTAACAGTACTGATCAGCAGATTATTAACAACTAAGGATTATGTAGCTGAGTTTAGGCTGGAATTCTTCTAAAAGACTGCAATTTAGTACCTTTTTTTGGAAAAAGCTTTTTGTATTAAGAAAAAGTTCGATCATGATTTCCACCCTAAACGTTTTATTTTTTGTTTTGTTTTTTTTTGCTTTTCCAACACACGGATATTTGTACAATCCTCATATAATCATCTTTTGCTTTTCTTTCTTCAGATGTCAAGATAAATGTGACGAATGGCAATTTGGTGAGAAATGCTCTCGCGATTGTTCGTGCATGCGTAATAACACGAACTCCTGTGATGCCGTCTTTGGGATGTGTGAATGTGCCCCAGGTTTCAATGGAATAGACTGTAAGAATTCGTGTAATCCTACCAACACGACAGGAGGATCGTGTTTTAAAGAATGCAACTGTACCCAGGGTCAAGGTGTATGTCAGCGAAGTAGTGGCACGTGCATGTAAGGATACAGCTTTTATCATAGAAAATACCTAATGCCAAAAATCCTACCTACTGACACACGATTTGAGAACCACATTGTATGGATGTAGTATGGACGTTGTAACAATGTTGTTATAGGCAAAGTCAACAAATTGTTGCAGAGACGGTAGAACCAAACACATGTGTAGGAGAGCCAATGGACGTGATGACTAGCAATCTGCTAAGAAACACTATAACATAATTGCCTTTACACTCTCCTCCTCTGCAGATGTTGCTAACCCTCTAAATGCTTTTCTGTGTTGTGTGTGCATTTACCATGAGAGAAGTTGACGAGAAGTTTAAACTTGCGAAACGACAAATTTCTCCTCGTTGACTGATAACATTTGAAATTTTAGATGTTTATTAATTAGTTATAAACGAATTCAGCGAAATGTTTGAGGCAAATATCATGACATATTAAGTAAGAAATAAATTAAGAAACTGAAATCTTATACAATAACAAACAGTAAGGGGAACAACACAAACAATTGTCGTGTCTAAACCAATCAAATCGAAGTATGGTTATATTAGGATTTGTTTATAAACCTTGTGAGATTTTTTTTTTCGGTTGGTCTTCAGGGCGCAGCGTGCCCACCTAGAAGAAACTTGATCTGAATATCAGGTGGATCTTAAATGTCACACGCAGCGGAGTTTGTTCTTAAATTAAATATTCTATCATTTGCTCTCTTCTGTAGCTGTCTTCCTGGCTATAACGGTACAAATTGTGAGTTAACATGTCCAAGAAATACATATGGTATCAACTGTCTCCAACAATGTTCTTGTAAAAATAATGGCACGTGTTCGCGAACAGACGGTACTTGTGACTGCACAGCCGGTTGGACGGGGAAAGAGTGTAATCAACACTGCACGAAAGAATTGTACGGGAAAAATTGTGGCTTTGCATGTCCGTGTAGCGAATACGGGATTTGTGATCCATTCACGGGTGCGTGTACGTGTTTTGGAGAGTATCACGGAGTTAACTGCTCCAAAAGTAAGTTATACCTCAGATCTTTCAAAACCATCAGAAACTGAAATGAGAACAAACTGAGAACTATTATATGTTCTTTTTTTTTCAATTTTTTTCAAAATAACAAATTTCAGTACACATCAAACAATGGGAACATAACATTCAAATAAGATCTCCTATTCTATTTTTCTCATTGTCTAAATGGTGTTTTACCGAAGAGGAAATTTGCCTTAAGGTAATATAGATTACGGTAACTTTCTTTTTTTTACTCTTTTAGCATGCGACAAGGCGAGTTGGACTTACGGTGAGAATTGCACTAAAAAATGTGCATGCGAACGAACCAACACATTAAAGTACGTAAGAATTTCATTGTGCGAAAGGGGGACGTTAACATTTTTGTATTTTTGTGTTTGAGTGTTTGAGTTTTTAGAGGCCTATTAAATGGGACCAAAAACTCTTTAAAATTTGATCAAAATCAAATATATGTATGGAGCGAACGAGCTAGAAAATAGGAAAACAATAGAATATTCCACCTAAGCACCTACCATTTGGGTTGCTTAAATTCAGGAGTTTTGCAATGTAAAGAATGAGAGTTAAATTAAAAGAGGAAATTGCTTCTAGTTAGAAATACTGAGTCTCAAAAGTTGCTAATGCCACTTCAACATGGTTGCTTAGGTGGTCAGCCTCAAAAGTTGATTAATTTTTCTGGCTCTGAGCACTGGTTGATTATATCAAAAAAAAAGTACCGTAAATAAAAGGGTTATGGGTTCTTATTCTCCGTACACAAGTTCTCAGGGCTTTCTCTAGCTGTTCGTCACATGTAAATTCTTTTCGGAGTGAAATTAAATATTTTTGCGATGTCATGCATTTGATTTTGATCAAAAATTTACTTTTCCTGTAAACAGTATTTTGAAAACTACATTCGGAATTATGCTATCCATTTCCTGTATAGGTGTCATGCGATGAAAGGTGATTGTACCTGCAAAGTTGGATGGCTGCCACTTAAGAATTGTAGCGAGAAACAAGGTGAGTAGGAATTATTTACATTGGGCGTACTTGTGTAGTAAACTATGTGTTATGTGCGTGTTTAGTCTCTAACTCTCTTCTTTCTATTTTTTTGCTATTGTACCTACCATCTTGAAAATAACACACAGACAGACGGACACCATTATTTTAATATGCTAGCACAAACATTAGTAATGGCACTATTACTGTGGAGTTTCACTGTTACTTTTATGAGTGCTCTCGTTCAAATATATATTTGGAGAGTACGGTCGTGTATGCAATAAAATCACGCAGTATACTCAAGAATTTCTTGAATACAATTTTGTGATTTTACAATTTCATTGTTTTTCAAAATTTCTTCCGTTGAGTTTCCGTTAGAAAATATATTATTTTAGTCTTGTTTTTGTTGTTTTCAGATTGTAATGGAACGAAATTTGGTAAAGGTTGTTTGAACAATTGCGAATGCAAAAATGGCGCCATTTGTGACTCAAGTGATGGATCTTGTACATGTACACCTGGATGGAGAGGAGACTTATGCCAAATGGGTAATTTAGTTAGATTTACAGATTTGACCACTTTCCCCTACTATCTTACAGTATTTATGACCGGCAAACAGGAGAGTAACAACACAATTATTTGCCGAGAAATATTATAAGATATTTGTCCTTTCACTCTCCTTCGCATATGTTGCAGATCCTCTAAATCTATGTTTACTCTCCATTCATATTTAACAGTTAGCATGTGTTTTTCTTTCATTTTCTTTTACTATATTTTTTATTATGCAGATTGTCCAAGTGGATTTTTCGGTGAAAAATGCGAAGAGATATGCCCGTGTTTAAACGGTGGAAATTGCAATCACGTGACAGGAACTTGTACCTGTAAAAAAGGTTTCTATGGTGACACATGCTTAGGTAAGTAGGCGTTTTTATCTTCGTGACTTTGTGACTTTGTGTCTCCCAAAAGTTCGACCCTAGTTTCTTTAGCTTGTATGACCGCTAGAGGTTTGTTATTTCCTACGATTATATGTTTATTCTTTATAAGAACATCTAAGTTTCATGTGCTTATTTTTTCACTTTTTTTTTCACTTTTTCAACCCGGGTCAACTCGCCTCATATAATCACTTCCTCAAGAAAAAAAATGAGACGGGGGTTAACATTATACGTGGGTGGGACTAATAAAATTCGTTAAAGGAAAACAAGTTTTGGCGCGCACACTTAGTAACTACTGGTTTTTGCTTGTTTTTAATTGCGCAATAAAAATGGCGAATATGCGAAAATTAGCATTAATCAAGGTACGCTTTTCGATGGAAGAGAAAAATACAATATTTACCAGCTTCTGATCTCCTTCTTTCCTTCCCACTCTTGGCGTTACAGTATTCTATTAACAACCAGAGGCTTGTTAGACATTAGCCGGGATAACCTAGATCTTAACTACTTATCCTTTCTCACGTCAGGCACTATTATTACGCTCACTTTGCTGCATTTTTTTTATAATAACCACCATTCTGTTTATAAAAACGTCGAGGTTGAGATTTTGTCCCAATTTAAGAACATATTAAGAAATATTCAGCCTGAAATCTTTTATTTATAAGCAACAACGAAATATGTCTCATATAGATTTCTTTTCCTTTTTACACGCACAAAAAATTTATCAAAAGCAATTATCATCGAAACTGTTCAGTTCGAATTATTGGAATTTCAGGGTGCGAAGATGTTTCTGTTCTGTAAATTTCGGGAGAAAACAAAAATAACAACATTCAAGACGTTCCAAAGGCGGATCTACAGGGCTGGCAAATACATGTGCAGAGGAGAGCACAAAGACAATTATCTATTAAGAAACATCACAAGATAATTGTCTTTCCTCTCTTCTTTGCAGATGTTGCCGACCCTTCAAATCTTTGTATTCTAAACCATTTACCATATTTTACCAATTTTCAATTTTCGCTTCTTTTTTTTTTAGAGTGTCCGAAAGGTCGCTATGGCAACAACTGTTCTAAGGAATGCGAATGCGTTAACGGAGGAATCTGTAACAACATCGATGGGACATGTGATTGCACACAATCACCAGGTTATTATGGAGATAAGTGCCAAAACAGTAAGTCCTATTGCAACAACCATAACATGGCACAAACACGAAAGCCGTGAAAGTTGAGAGCAATAATATCCAAATTGATCCGAAAACGACAGGTTTCCATAAATCTCAGATTAACCCAACTGGTATACAACGTCCAAATGACGTCGTTCCAACGGTTTGTACTTGATGGGAAAGTAACCTTTCTACGAAACTGTATTTCTTCATATCGAGTGTTCTCTTTCTTCGATCGATTTTTGGTACAAATCTACCATAGGAAGCGGGCAACCAAGTGAAAGTTGCATGTATCGAGTGCAAGCTGTTATTGTTTCTTCCTCCTATTTCTTTTAGAGTGTCCGCAATGGATGTTCGGGCATGGCTGCAAATCTAATTGCAGCTGTGTGGAACAAAATTCGGATGGCTGTTCACATACAGATGGCGAGTGTCGCTGTAAGAGCGGGTTCACTGGCGATTTCTGTTCTCAAAGTAAGTTGATGTTTAATTGCAGCCTAGCTTCTTTTCAATGGTTTGCCCTGCATAATGGGAAGATACATGATAGAATTAAACAAGATATTCGATATTAAAACATATGCCATATTCACATTCCTGATACGACGTTAGAACTTTTTAACGATTCGTAAATTACGTTGTTTTAACGTTGTGTGCAACTCATCAACTTTTTCCTCTTCTACACCATGCGCTCTCCTACACTTCAATTGTTTAATCTCTTCTTATATTACTTTCTTCTGTATTACAGTATGCAAGTCTACAGAGTACGGACCCAACTGTGAGAAGAATTGTGCGTGTCACCCTATACATAGTTTAATCTCTTCTTATATTACTTTCTTCTGTATTACAGTATGCAAGCCTACAGAGTACGGACCCAACTGTGAGAAGAATTGTGCGTGTCACCCTATACGTAGCAACTCATCCGATACCTGCGATCCACAGAGTGGACAGTGTTATTGCAAAGCAGGCTACACTACACTCAATTGCGAAGAAGGTTAGCGAATTACTTCTCCTGGGTAACACAGAAATTAATTGGTTTTATGTTATCTTTACCTTTAGATTGATTCCATTTTACTTAAAGATTTCTTTTACTTTCAGCTGAAAAACTGATTCACATAGTCATTTTGTGCTGAATTTCATATAGATTTGACCGGAACTCTTTGTGTATTATTTACATATTATTTTACAGAAATGCGTTGCAGCCGTGAGTTTAAAAAAAATTCTCGTACTCCATCTCTTCATAATTTATTTTATTATAGAGTGTCCGGAAAAAACATTTGGACACGGATGTATTTCGTGTGAGTGCAATCTACCACACATGTCCGGCTTGTGTGACAAATTCAACGGTTCGTGCAAATGTGAGGATGGTTACCGTGGAAACTATTGTAATGAAAGTAAGTTGAACACATTCAATTACATGTACAAAACATGTTTGATTAGTTGAGACATGACATGCCTACTTTCGCTGTTTTGTTTGAAACCTTTTAATCACTTGGAAATAATTATTCATGTCCAATAAAAAGTGAACCGAATTATAAAAAATTAGAATTTATTTACGATACATAATTAGACGGCTTGAAATTTATTTGTTCCCTCTTTAATTTCATAGCTTGTGGTTTTGGTTTTTACGGTCAATATTGTGGATTGGCATGTACATGCGAAGATTGTCATCACGTATATGGTTGTAGAGGTATACATATTCATGAGAGTATATCACACGATGTTAGAACAACGACGTCATTTGGACGTTTTTACAACGTCAGAACGTAAAACAATGTTGTAACAACGTCGTTTGGACGTTGTGTGCCGGCTATGAGTTTTTATTTGTATTTTAACCCAATCAGGGACCAACTTAATGGCAAAGCGAAATTCTTATTCTATTGTTTCCATTGTCTAAATGTCGTAGCGGTCGAGACTTTCTGCCTAGATCATCTTCTGCGTTCATTTTAAATGTTCTTAAAGCTCTTGAATTGTTGACGACTTTTATATGTAGAACCAATGACTGGTCAACTTCAAGCGTCTACATAACTAGACAATTTTAGAGGTTGCAGGAGCGAGTCGAATTGAGTATAGATAATAATGTTAAAGAACCATATTTTTTTTTTACAATACCAATGTCAATTTTTCTTTTGTAGAGGAACAGATTGGAGGACTACCCGTGCGTACGATAGCCATCGGGGGAGCAGGTGGTTTTATAGCTATCGTCATGGTGATCGTGATTATCATATTGTATCGTAGAGGAAACTTCTCCAAGAAAAGGTGGAACAACAAAATACAATTTTTGTTATTATTATTTCACCACTCTAAAATCTCGTTCGACATTAGGTTCTCCAAATCCTTTTTATTTTACGAATTGTTAGTGTGATTTCCTTTTGAAAATGTATATTCCATCATAGCAATCTTTTGTCATGTTTTTACGTTTTGTTGTAGATCTGCTGATGAGAATGTTAGTAGAACGGAAATTCACAACATAGGCGGTAGGTATATAATAATTAATGCTGACAGCTTCAGCGCTTCTCAATTCAGCCTTTTTTTTTCCTATGCATATAAAGTCTCTGGTTGGTAATTCGTTCCCTACGGTAACTACTATGTGTATAGAACACAAACGCACAGATGGATAAACCTTTTTTTTAAAAAGTTCCTTTAAAGAGACTCTGTCAAGTACACACAACATCTCTAGCATTTATTCCATGCCTCTAAAGTTCCTTTGGCGAGACTTCGTCAAGTGCACGCAGCACCACTAGCATCTTTATTTATCCTATTTGTTTGTTTAGTACACAGTTTCTTCCTCATAAAGTTTTCTTTAGTATAATATTAGAATATTTAAGTTTTCGCTACACGTTTTAGGCTACACTTCGTAACTTCCTTGTAATGACATGCTGCGAAAAGAGTCTGGTCCTAATGTTTTGATTACGTATCACAGACATACATTTTAAAAAAGAGCTAGGAATCGATTTATTTCGCGTAACTCAGAGGGTGATTGTATGAGGAAAGTTGACCCAGGTAGACTAATTTTGCGACTTAAATCGTGTTGAGAAGGTGGATTGGCTGGTTTTGCCCAGTTGACACGGGACAACTTTAACAAGCTTTTCTACTAAAAGTCCAAGTTATTTACAATTCGGCATTTCAACACAACCTCCTCTTCCTCCTCCTCCTCATGTGATCAAATAACAAATGATGTAAGATTGAGAAGCATGTCACGAAAAAAGTGAAAAATGCTTGATATCTCTTGTTTTGACGAAGGAAGCAGCGCACATTCGTTGGTTCTCTTTTTTGTCGTATATATTGGCAACAAAAGTTGTCATATGGATCTTTAAACCTCCCTAATTCGAATCTCCCTATTTTGAATGTTTTTTTTTCTCCTTACAGGTTAGATCTACTGTCCTGTTATAGAGGAACTTATCATGAAAATTTATTTAGAGCAGAAACCTCTAAAATTAGAAATAACCGTGGAAACTAGTAAGACATGTGAAGTTATCTCTTGTTATTATATTTCTAGACAACATTTACTCAGAAACTAGCTTATACGAAGACTTTCGCCACTCCAGTTCCTCAAAGGTTAATCCATCCCCTATCTACGACTCTACAAACATCCCCAATCCCGTTTACACTTCCTTTGGTGGAAATACAGGAAGTGAAGGAGACGGATACGATCAACTTGAGCATCACAACTCGAAGAGAGCGAAACCAGAAGAAGATTATTCCAAACTTGGTCCTTCCATTCTTCATCCAATCACCGATGATGACGGTTATGATGGTCATGGTAATAATAATGTCCACACTAACAATATCTATGGTTGTATCGACAATTCACATGCTAAAACTGGCTTTGAAAACACTGGTTTTAACGGTGGAAATTATGATTCCCTCGATCGGGGTCAAATTTCCCCACCTCAAAGCGCCAGTGGAAACCAGTGCTATGACCACCTGCAAAATCCAAATTTCCTAAACCCAGCGGCAGTAATCGAGGATGAATATGCGGCTGTGACTTTAAAGACCAAGGGAAATGGAAATATTTTCCCCGCGACTCAGCAACCGAGTGTTGTCAACAACGATACATATGACTCATTAGATCACTCTTCTAGTTCAGCAGATAACTTTACGGTTAACGATGTTTACGATTCCCTCGATCACCTAAGCCAACCGCTGCCACGACCATGGGACAACAACGTTAAGGTCAACGACACTTACGACTCGTTACAAAAACAACCCGACAACAGCAATGTGGTTGTCAATGATGTCTATGACTCCCTAAATCTGCCCGACCGAAAAGAACGTGGCAATTCTAACATTATGATGAACGACACCTACGAAAGCTTGGGAGGGGTTCGCGCAACACCCAATGTAACGCTTAACGATACCTACGACAGTCTACAACATCACAACCCCGCTGCTCTCACCTCACCCATCATCTATGATGCCGTACAACAACCTCCGCCCCAAGCACCCAGTTTTTCGCCCTCTGATATGATGTCCGGTCTTAGTGAGAGCGACTACAATTCACTTCACCAGACCATAGTGACGAACAATCAGCACCAACCAAACTACGACTATCTGTCTTCAGGTAAGGAGCGGAAACCGAGAGGGCCCAGTTTCGGGAACAAGGCGAAAGACTACGAGCGCTTATCAGAAGATGAGTACGCGACGCCCAACGTGATAGGCGTTGCAAAACATGAGAAGGAAAAGAAAAAGAAGAAGAAAAACAAAAGCAAAGGAAGAAAGCGTTATTCGAGTGTCAACAAAGACAATTAATTTGATTCGTTGTACTTACTGATTTCCCAACAAGGTTTTGTGTTATTCGGCATGATAACCCCCACTGGATATTTATTCTATTTTACGCGGAGCTGGTACCGTAGCCAGCAGGGTTTGATTTGATTATTATTCTTATCACATTCTTGTAATTCATCATTCTATTTAAACTTAAAACTACACTATCCATTAGGAAACGAACCAGGAACAACTAAACTTTGAATTTCGACCTTTTACTTTATTTACAATACTTCCGGTATGTGACTCAAATAAGTTTCCAAAAGAATCTTGAAATGTCTCACTTATCTCTCCAAAACACCATACAAGCAATCTGTCTCTGAAGTTTTTTTTCTAAAGATAAGTGGGGCAAATCAAAACATCAGAACGATATGAATGAAGGAGAACAACTAATCATATTCTACTTCTCCAACATCTTCCTCGATCTCTCTTTTAAAGTCAAAACTGGTCACGTTATTATTAGTCCCTAATAACCACTGAACATTATTATATTGGTGTAGCTTAGCTTCCTTTTCATTGTCAAGAAACTTATGATATCTGCATGCTCTGTTCTAAGATCGCGATAGATTGCAATATTCATTTTATTGGAAATATAAAATCTGTACTGTTTTGTTGTTCATATAGAAATCACCAACAAAGCCAAAGAATGAAATAAAATCTGAATATCGTTCTGCAATTGGCAATTTATTATTATTATAATGGCTAGCTGGTCTAGTTTGATTGTTTAGAAATTTGTTATTATGATTGTTTGTTTTTTTTATTTTAAT
>JAUEKX010248466.1:0-10109 GCA_031834005.1 Dendronotus venustus
ACGTTGGGGCTATTCTTGTATTTGTATCCCTCCCAAAAAAGGGAGGAACCCCCCGGAACCCACACGGGGGAATAACATATTTAACATGGCATGGCAATACATACATTCAATACATTACATCATCATACATAATGCAATACATCAAACGGAGATGATTTACAGAGAAAAAAAATGATCTTATAATAAGAAAAACAGACACTACTTACTTAACAAAGAACAACAAACAACAAAAAAACAATCATCATAGCATGATTAACAACCCAGGATTTTCTAACGCCCTTTGTGTCAATAATTGACTCAGTTCATCAACAATTGACTCAGTCCATCTAGATAGCAAGGGACCCTGACAGTTGGGATGTGGTGCCTATTGCCCCTACCAACCCTAAGTCGCTTCTTACGACATGCCTGGGGAACATTTTAGAACGATGTAAGCAGTAGGCCTATTGTAATCCCACTCTGTTGGGGACCCCCCAGCACCCACACAAGCGAGACAATCAATTTGTGAATTAAAAAAATACATGCAAGATGAAAATGAAATTGAACAAAAAATGACAAGTAATACATAATAATCGAAGAACCATGAAGAAAATAATATCCAACATAATCATAATCAGCAATCCTTTAACCAATAAGCAACATAATAATAATACAAGTTTTTGTCAATGACATATTCGGGACTCGGCTTTAACAATTCATCTACTTTTGCTTTACATCGTAAGCGTTCATTGCCACAGTAGAGGTGTGGTGGAATGGTTATATTATATTTGTATTGTAAGCAATCAACATTCAATCGTCTGTACAAGCAGTATACAAAGAGAGCACACTGATGCATTACTGTAGATCATAAAGTGCTGGCAAAAGGAAAGATGAGAGATAAAGAAACAGGTGACACACTTCAACCACCCGAAAAGGAGAAAACAAAAGTAGTAAAGTAAAGCAGCAAGCCGTTCTTCATCCAATAGCAATAGCAGTAGTCCTCCTCTTAGCACAAGTCTGGCAAAGTCAGGTGGAGGAAAGGAAACAGCAAACTTAAATCAAAGGTGTGTGGGATGGTGTATGTATACACGTATATACCTATCCATCTTCATTCATTTCAGATTATGGAAGTAAAATGTAAATGAACTTTGTGTAATGAGTATGAGCCTCAGGCTTTCTCCTTTCAGTCAGTCCTTCAGCACGAGACACACTGGCTTCCTTACACCTCCCCATAGTTTTGGTGGTCAGTGGGGTTACAGCTTCACTGCTAGCTAGCTACTTCAGGAATCCAATTTGTTTGTTCTACAAGAGAGTAAGTAGTGATTCCATGGACACATTTTGGATCAGACAAAGCTGGGAAAAGGTAGAACGACAGTTTTAATTGAAAGGAGAAACAGAACACACCAACCCCCTTCTTTCCCCTTAGAAGAAAGCAATACTACATGCAGCAGTGTATAACCTACTCTTGTATACCTGCAGGAAATGAAATTGTTTGTTTTGTGTTTGTTTGTTCATTTGTGTCACGACAGCACATTGATGCATTTTAGCCAATACAAATAAAGATGAGAAATAAAAGTTTAATCCATCAGCAATATACACCCAACAATCCATAGAGAATAGTCATAAGAAAAAGACCAAATATATATGGGGAACAATAACAACATCAATTTGGCAGTCAAACTGCTTTGGAATGCAAGAAAAAAAATAAGGTTCAATCATTTCATTGCAATATCAAAATACAGGCCGTCAATTAAGTGTTGACGAAAGTGTTGAAACAACAGTGCTTGGTTTGAAATCTTACAAGGCCAAAGGAAAAGGCTCTCTTGAGTTATTTGTAAGACCACATCAGTATGTATTTATTGCCATATATCGTATACATGCCTGAACTCGATAAGCCTGTTTGAATACAAAATTGTTTTATTGTTACATAAGTCAGCGTTTTGTATTTGTTGCTTTGTGTTGCTTGTTTTTTTCATGTGAAATGTTTTTGTAACAATGTTTTCTGTATCTAGTGATACCAGTACATGAAAAAATGCAGAAGCATCTTATCTATATCATCATCATCATCCTTATTGGACACAATTCATGTTTTCCTTTCTGACAATAGAGCAATCGATATGAGATACTTGAATTACATGATTTTGAGCTTCTTGTCTGAACTGTTCTTTTTACAAGATCAACAACAATGTTGACTCAAACAACAACATAATCTAACATTACAAAATGTTACATGCATCATAGTTTTCAGAACTCATAGAAATAAAAATCATTTAACAACAATCAATTATGTATATTATATTGTAGTTATGAAATCATTATGCTTTAAGATTTAAGATACAATATAGAATATATATATAAATTTCCTCTTCACACTATTTGATACAGGCATTTCAAAGTATGGTTCTGTACTACTGCACTACAACTACAATGATAAGCAACTTGAAAAAATATTAATTTCTATTCTTTCACTCTGAACCGGATAGGCACTTCTCTTTTATTTGCTTCTGTTTAATTAAAGAAAGCCCATTGACAGAAAACAGATCACACAGTGCAGGTGTGAAAAATCTAACATTAAGTCGAGAAATAAGAAAATGGGAGGCTATGTATTGGGAGAAGTGAGACAATAGTTTTAGTAATTTTATCAAACATCCACTTAGATCATTGAGCTATGTTAATTCATAGAGTATTGGGAAAGGGTAAAACTACTTTCTTGACGACAAAACATTCAATCTTTGGTCACTCTGAACACAGATAGGTAGAAGCCCAGGAATCAACAATAATTATCTATTTGTGTGAAGAGAGCATGTCGATACATTATCTTTGACAATGTCGGGACAAAGTGGGACGATAATAGTTGAGTACTGTCCAGATATAAGTATACACACTTCACCAATAAGCACACTGTTGCCGTTTGACAGAATCTTTCACTATACAATGTTATATCTATACTATAAGTATAAGCACACTACTTCGCATATATACAGGCTCTGATTACAGATGTAGCAATGGTTAGAAACATATTTTAACACATACCGGTCTCAACTTGAGATCAGCAATGACAAGTTAATGTAAACGAAACACTGCGTAGTAAGGGCTTTGTTACATCCATCCTTAGTATTAGTAATGGGTGGCACATCATAGTGACCAGAGGTGTGAAGCCAACGGGCAAAGTGCCCATATGGATTGAACTATTTCAATCACATGAGCTGATAATGTTGCTTATTATAAGTTATTTCATTGTTTGTTTTCGATGCAATAGACATTTGTTTGGTCTCTGAATGTAAATTCCCTCTGTAACTGTTTCACCATAGTAGTGAGAGTAGAGTGGAGTAACCAAGACAGTTTTCATCGTCAACCACCCTTACTCTTCAGGCTAGAAGCATGCTCCATGGCTCTCCTAGGCATCGTGCTTGGATGTGGAAAGCATGAAGGAGAAAAAAGAAGTAACAATCCAGTCACTATGACAACCATCCAACCATCTGTATGTACAACCAACAATAATAATAGATGAATCGTTCACGCCAAAAACTGAGCAACAAACGAAAAAAGAAAATAAAGAAAAAAACTAAATGGTACAACAAATATTCATCAGTCTTATTTGAGCAACAGAAAATAAGATAAGTTGAGTAAATGTTAGAAGTAATAATGAATACAAATAAAGAATATATTTTTTGCTCTTTGACTTCCAAGGATCAGCGCTGAGATAGTAAGTTGATAGTTAGTAGATTGTTTGTGTGAGTACATACATGGAACAGCACATAGCATCATAATAACATATCTAACATGGCATGGCAATACATACATTTAAAGTATAAACTACATTACATAATGCAATACATCAGACGGAGATGATTTACAAAAAAAACAAAAATCATCTCATAAAAAAGGACAACAGACAACACATGAGGGAGTTGGGGCAGGGATAAGAGTTGACGAAAGAGAGCATGACAGAGGGGACAAAATGCCGCCACAGCAACCAAGAAGAGAAGTGGAAACCATGGACAACAACACCCTTTTAGTCGCCTCTTACGATACGCAACAGGCATACGTTGGGTCTATTCTTGCATCCTCCCTGGAGAGGAACTGCAAACAAAAATTATTCACAACCTTCATAGCAGAGTATTGAGCCAAACCCTACAAAAGGTATACACAGCATGTCGTAGAATGGCCGAATATGTACAAGCATCGTTCAAATAATATCATTGCATGCATAAAGATAATATGAAAATAATCACAACAGAATATAATGGTAATAGTATTGATTATCAAAATTTAAAGAAAAAACATATACAAAAGATGGTAAATCACGGGGGGTTTCTATTTTCACTTTGTCCGGAGAAAAGTGCATTGCCAAAAATGTGAAATGTATCAATATTGGCCATTTAGCTACCTTGATGAATTGATTACTGATAGTTGGTACAGTACAGTGTCTCACTCGGACTAACATTCAGTCCTACATTTCAAAAAGACAGTGGTTCGGTTCCAAGTTCGAAACTTTTATGTTGTTGAACAGAAAATTATTTTTGCATCATATTGATTGTAACAATGCTTCAAAGTTTTATCAAAATACCGATCTAGTTTGGACTAATTGCGCCTAGAGCTGTATTGTAAACGGGAGTGGGCGCATTATAAATTATTTTCATTATTATTATTATTAATTGGTTAAAGGTGTAGTATATATTATATCATTCATAAGGTGCTAAGGGGGGATACAACCGATATAATTTTCAAACGGAAAGTTTCATGAACAGAAAATGAGATAAAGTCACACAAAGAATGCATTGGATGTGCTTTTTCCATTTATAAAAACCTCTTCAGAATAAATATGAAGAAAACAGATCTATTTATGTACTACATCTGCAGTACAAATAATATGACATCAATGCAAAACTTTCCATACAAGCACCCCCATTTTGTCGTCTTTGTTTTGGTATTAATTCTAAACATACATTTAATTTCCAACTTCTTTTTCCCATACCTATTAGAAATTGTTTTAAATGCTCTTAAAAATCTATTTTTTCCAGACAATTTTACTAAAGATGACAAATCTGTAGAATCGTGTATGCAATGTAAATATATTTGTCTAGAAATCACTTCTTAAAAAGGGATTTTAGTTCTCCAAATGTCGATAGCATCGCATGCAGTCCAGATGTCAAACTTTATTTACACATGCAATAGTTTTCCCAGATGACAAAGAAATAAAAATCGTAATAGTAACAGAGAATCGGTATTCAAGAAAATATATAATAACTTATTGATAAAGAGAAAAAGTAAAGAAAGATTATCTTTAAAAAATTATTTTAAAAATATTTAACAATTTGACAACTGGCCTGAACAAGAACAGAAGAGCTGGATGAAGAGAAAAATATCTCTGTTTATCATTTTCTCTCAATTCTTTCCATTTGGACAACAACAAAAAAGTCTTAACTTATCCAACAATCCAGATTCTTTAAAATTGCATTTCAGAATGAATATATATCTAAAAGAGAAAATAAATTAAAGTAATAAAAACAATCCTTTCCAGAACGCTTGCAATGAAGTACTATTACGATTAGATTATATCACATATTCAGAAAAAAGTTGCATCTGAAAACATTCATGACAATAATAATTGGTCAAGTGAATTTCAAAATAAATCATTAAAGCATAACAATAACAAAATTTATTCAAACAATCAAATTCAACTTGAACAAATATTCACACATTTTCATTTCATTGCTTTAATTAAAGAGTGGATTTCAAATTTTACAAAAGAATTGTTCTCTTGAATACTGGCTCTGAAATAGAAAAAGGTGGCTTTCCAATAAAAATTTGCTTTGGTACATATTTACATGAATAACAAAACAATGGATTGACAGAACATAACACTCTTTTCATTCTTTCTCTTTTACACAGCTCTTTCTCTCACATGAATATCCCATTCTATATCGTATATTCTCTCTTGATTCATTACGAACACGTACCAATTCCATGACAGATTCCAAACATTCCCAAATACTGTAAATGTACACATTTCCCTACTGTTTATTTGTTTTAAGAGGTTGTGTCAACACAATAAGCTCATACTGTACAAGTTTGAATGATTTTCCCACTGTTTGAGTTTAAATTAAAATAGTCCACAGACACAATTTAGGTCATACAGTGCTGGCAAGAAGTAAGACATTCAAAACGACATGAAACAGCCTCAAAACCAAGCTCACCATTTGTATGAAATTGCAAACCTTAAACCCTCACTACCAACAGTACAGTTTCTTTGTGTGTGTGAGAAGGGACTACATTGACATTTCAAGCAAGAGATTAGTTAAGTTTTATCAGAGAAAAGATAAGGAACAGAAGTAGAACCCACCAGAGACGCCCTTCAATCACTCACAACCACAGTACAGCAATGAAGTAGTCAGTTAGTGTTAGAGCTGATTATGCACCATTTTAACGAGACGGAATTGTATTACATATAGCACAATGACATAATTTAGGTCATACAGTACTAGTAAAACTTAAGAAGATTGCTCGAGTTAATACATTATGATGTGAAACAAGATGAGTAGAACCCGCCATGGACACCCTCCAACCACTCCGGAGTGAGTATTGGTGTCGGTAGAAATAATCTCGACCATCCTTACCCCCATCCTCTCTCTCTCTCTCTCATTCTCTCTATCTCCCCCCCCCCCCCCCCCCCCCACCTCATCCCATCCCAGCTTCTATCCCTCGGACCTCTCCCTCTCCTCTGAGTCAATCTTCCTTCAGACCCACACTGCCGTGGCTCCCATTACTACCACTACCACTGCTGCTGCCCCCATTCAGAACCCCTGGCTGTTGCTGTACAGACGACGACGACGAAGACGGCGGGAATGTTGAATAATAATCGGCTGGCGACTTGCCGCTCAATTTGTGGTGCTCGGAACGAAAGGCCGTCTTGAGTCGGATGTAAATCTCTCGTTGTATGGTGGCGGTGAATTTGTTGAAGAGACAGAGAGCCGTACAGACGGCAAAGACAAAATTGTAGAGGAGGATGATGTAGATGTTGCCGAGCCAGTCCATACTGCCAAAGTTACCGACCAGGTCAAAATTGGTGATGCCTGCGTTGAGGGGACAATAGAGAAAAGACAATGAAACAACAGGCACTGGATTTGTTTGTTTTTAGAGTTTTACGGCACTTTGAGCTCAAAGGATCATATCAGCCCAAAAAAGTAAGTTGATAGTTTCAGTTGAAAAAAAAGAAACAGAAGTAGATTGTTTGTGTGAAGAGAGTACATATCATGGAACATCATATCAAACAATATTATTATATAGATAATATAGAATATCATCAGCATCATACTAACACACCCAAAAATCTATTATGTATTTGAATGGCGATAAGCAATACACAAGATGCATTACATTACCCAACCAATAACCATACACCATTTACTGCTGCCTCTCATTTATATGTGAAAATGAGGACCCAAGCATCGTTCATCATTTCACGTTTTACCCTTCCTTCAGCATCTGGGTTACAAAGTCATTACATTTACTCTTTACTTTCTTCTTCTTTCAATTCAAACCATTAGAATTCCTTTTCCACTTCAATGTCTGCAGTTAGATTCAGGCGGTTAGCAGTGCAGTCAATTCCTAATTCCCAAACAGATGCAACAAACAAAGACACCGGCCGCTTACCAAGAGTCTTGGAGAGAATGGGCAGGGCAGAGCTGAGTATGAGGATAACCAGGCAGTTGCCGATGATTTTCACCATGGGTGTGTCCCCCCTTTTGGGCTGTAGCTCTCGCAAATAGGGCAAGCTGTAGAACCCTACCACTGAGGCCACCATCAAATAGCTGCAGCAAAAAGTTGGGTCAAGGAATGAAGATCGTTTCAAACATTGGAATCAACGCTCACTCCGTCAAATGTGTGTAAGATTGAGATCAAAGGCAGGATGATCCTCTGTTTTAAAGACTTGAACCCACACAGTAAAGTTGAGCCCTAAAAACCCTGGATTCGAACCATGGATTACAGAGTGGTGAATAAGTTTTTTACCTCCAGACCTCAATGACACCCAGAGTAAAGGAAAAAAGGTTTGCTGATTTGTTTTGCTTGTTTGGGAGTGTGGGGACAAGCCATTGATTGAAACATTGGTTTGTTTGTTTATGCAAAGAAACACATCAACACACTTCAGGTCATAATGTGCTGGGGAAATGTAAGAATGAGGCAACAGTTTGAATAAAGGTAAGAATTAGAAGAAGAACCCGTCTGGGAAACATTGTTTGTTATTTGTTTGAGATTATAAAAAATAAACACATTGATACATTTCAATTCAAAATGTACTGTGAAAATAAGCCAATAGTTTGAACTAGTTTGAAGATAAGAATCAAAAGTAGACCCACCCGCACACCACCATAAGTGATTCAATGTTTGAGTGTCTGTTTGTTTATTGTATAATGTAAAGAGAGAGCACAATGTACGACACATTCAGGATGAAATAAAGATTATTATTATTATTATTATATATCACTATGATATATAAAGTAACACAGTGTTTGTCAGCAATGTTGCAAAGGATACAGGATGATGACGATTTGGGAAGCTGCCCCAACAACACCAAAGGACGACAGGGAAGAATAGCCAAGTACAGTGTCCTGAAAGAAACAGAAAATCAACAGTTAGACTAGTCGTTTTAAGCTTTTCTAATAAATTCCTATACTTTTTTTTGCAGAAGAGCCAAGACTCAAAGGCATAGGTGGAAGGAGTGCCATTTCCCGTTGTAACATGTCCATCAAATACTACTACTACATCAGACATTCATTCTCACCACAAACATCAAGGGAATGGAATACCCTACAGGAAATTTGTGTAGCCAGCAACAGTTTAGAACATTTTAAAATCAACATCCACCATCATACAACATCTGCTGGTCAAAATGCCCCCCACCCATCACCCTCGGACACCAGAACTGAGCCTACTGCGAGTATATTACAGATACAGATACTACTACACCTAGCACAACAACGACAACCCGACTCACTGAAGCAGCTTTGGGCAAGGCTTTGGTCCCCACCAGCAGCAGGACTGTGTTCTGAACCACGATGAGAATACTAACAACCTGGGGGAAGACAGAATAAAAGGGTTTTCTTTTAACACACATTTCAAATTTCAAACAGTTTCAAAGATTTTAGTTTTAAACACTTTTTAACATAGGTCTGATCAAAGACAGGACCTCCTCATCACAGTCCAATCTCTAATAAGACTTGAACCTACACAGCAAATTCAAGCCATTAAAAACTCAATCTTCCGAGATTCAGACCGATTCTTTGCATCTAGTCCACAACCATCCGTTTAAATACATTTTCAAAGTAACAATAATAAAAAGATAATAATTAAATCAATTGTAATAATAGCAATGTACGATTTTTAAAGCTCAAATATAGCATTAGAAAGTCCCCAGCAGTGACTTCCACCTCCAACCACCAGTTGAGTGTATCATTTTTCCATTTCAATGCCATCACGGTACTTACGGTGATAATGAGAAGCAGGAGCATTGCAATGGGGTAACAAAGATTCTTCCTCCAAAATGATACTTGTTTGCGTTGCTCTGGAGAAAAAATGTCAGCGATTATTGAGACCATTTAGCATATTATAATCTGTTTGTTTGTTTCATGGAAAAATAGATTGAATTAAAAACCTTAAACTTAAAGCACTACTAACAGGGCTGTAAATAGAAAATAAAAAATGATCTGAAACAGGTTACATCCCGATCAAAATAGTAATGTGGAAACTAAAACTAATGGCTTTTCAGTCCACTTGGATTCTTTAAAAATCTGAAATCCGAGAAAACCTGAAAGATTTCCACCCCTGTTCTAATGTGATATAATCAAAGCCTCTTCTCCTTACCAAGAGTCGCCTTCTCTGAGCTGATCTTGGCGAGGGTCTCCTTCAGCATGGTCATACTCGAGTGGTGGCCGTTGGTCGAGGCTCCTGGCACTGCAAATACGAGGAGGAGGAGGATGAAGAGGAGGTGGAGGTGGAGGAAGAGGAGGAGGAGAAGGAGGAGGAGAAGGAGGAAGAGGAAGAGGAGGAGGAGGAGGTGGATGAAGAGGAGGAGGAGAAGGAGGAAGAGGAGGTGAAGGAGGAGAAGGAAGAAGAGGAAGAGGAGGTGGAGG
>JAUEKX010248577.1:0-21876 GCA_031834005.1 Dendronotus venustus
TTTTTCTAGCTAGTCATTTACAGCTGATGATTGTGAAAACATGAAACTTTAAGTCCTGTAAAAAGTTTTTTTGTTTTCATTTCTTGCATGATAGGATATTTAATATAAACTAGCCGGGAGGCCTGGCGTTACTTGCTGGGTTAAACAAGTTAATAAATGTAATTAACAAATTAATAAATATATATATATATATAAATGTAAAAAATATTAATGCAATGCGATAGCTTTATTATCGCTTTTATTTTTCAGACATCGTTTTGACATTTTTATTTTTTATCTTTTTTTAACGTCTTTTTTACGCCAATACATTTCTGAGAAATTCGTATTTTTCGCTATTAACTTTTGGTTTAATGTTTTAGAATCTCGATTTAAAGTCATCTCCTGTTCGACCCTTGCCTATTATAAAAAATAGCAACTCTTCGTCAAATTATCCAGCGCCTCAAACTCTGCTCCCTGATCCGTTTAACAGTTTGTCAACAAGCGAGAAGAATTTTGCTACACAACTCAACTCAATGGGATTTCCACTTGCAAGGGTTTCAAGAACTATTCGAAAGCTTGGTATGAACGAAAAAGAGGTTTGTGAATTATTAACTACACGTTATAATATATTAAATAATGAATTATTTAACTTTTTTATAAATTGGACATAATAATATTTCAAAACAATGACGTTTTTTACAGTCGTTTTCAAATTATGGCTATAGCTTATTTAAAGTTAAGTTCCACGCAATTTGTCAAGTTTATTACACCGTATTTGCATTATAGATTTAATAACATAAATTCTTTTTATAGATATAGATTCTTTTTATAGATTCTGAATGTAAGCTCCACTCAGACAAAATATATGCATGATATTGGAGATCTATATCAAATTTCCAATCCATTAAAAAATGTTGTTTTCGCAAGAAATGCAACTGACTATTTATATAATGCAGAATATGAGTAATTCATGTTGATAAATTTGAGATAAAAATAAGTTCGAATTATGCATGGAAATCATATAACAAATCATTCAACTAAAATATTCAAAAGTACAAAGAAGTAAATATTTTCATTTCAACCACATATGACGAAAATAGCAGAAATAGGTATTTACCACACGTAATATATATGTTTTTTGTTTGTAGGTGTTGGATTTTTTGGTTTTGGTTGAAGCATTAAAAGAGAACACAAAACAAGAAGGAGATGACATTGAAATGGCTTTGGAAAATAATGACAACGACAAAACAAAGGTTTGATTTTTTATTATAATTTTCATAGAAAATAGAATCCTGCATTCACATTATTCTGAAAATTCACTTTATATTTGCTCACTCTTTAAAGCTAGACTTCCATTCAATACAAATCAGTAATGCGAGACAGGTGATCAATCAAGGATCGAATTTTTTATGATGGCTCGTACTTTTTTTTAGACAAATAAATACCTGGAGATGGTTGCTATGTTTAAAGAACTTGGTTTTCCAACAAAAAACATTCATGATGCGTTAAAAAAGACTTCTTGCGATCAACATAAAGCACTTGACTATCTCACAAGGTAGCATGTCATTCTTCGGCATTGATCATTACCTTCAAACTCAAGTAAATTTTCTTTAAAGACACATTAAGCAATAACCAGAATAGATTTGTAGATTTCATTATTTATACCAAAAAATTCCCTGAATAAAAAAATAAACAAAACAAAATTTCAATGGAATTTATCGAAGTTTTAAGGAATGGCAAAATTATTGAGATTTTAAACAAACATACATTTTGAATGCCCCTTAGTTACTGTAAAATATTAAATCGCTCTAAATTAAAGAAACAATTAATACTATGAAGAGATAATTATACAATAGGCTCTGTATACTTCGAATACCAACGAAACCAAAAACATGAGAATTAATACAGGGAAAGCGTTGCTGAAAAATACGTTCAAATTATATAAGTTTCAACTATACTTATTTTCATTTTTTATCTTCATAAATTGATTTTGTATAATGATAAAATTTTTCTTATGTTTAAAATCTTTAAAAGGTTTATAATACCTTAAGGGAAGAAATTTTCGCGGAATTTAATTTCGCGGTTTTTGGCCTATTTCGCGAAATTAAATTCCGCGAAATCTATTTTTTTTTTTATATTTCACTATTTAGTTTGAAAAACTTAAAAAGAAGTATTGTTATTGAATTTGATCTATTTATTGTGTTAACATTTTTTACTGAAAACTGCTCATCTGGGAAATTAAGTTCCGTGAAATTTTTTAAATTGTCCTATCCGCGAAATTCGCCAATTTTGACCCTCTCATCCGCGAAAATTCCTTCCCTTAAGGTAGACGAAAGTATATTCTTTTGCCAATAAATGTCGATAAAGCTGTGTTTATGTATTTCAGTATTTCTTGTAATTTTCCTTTTTTTTATTATATAATGGCGTCATAATAAGGAATAGAACGATATTCTTGTAACTTAATTTTCTTGTAGATTCAGGAGATTCAGGAACAGGAAAATCACGAAGTCTTTAGGGTAAATCTAAACACAAAGGTTTTTTCCTGAGAGCAAATTTCTGATAATACAGAAATATTGTCATGTTTGAGAAGTGCCGTAATAGGCTATTTACTTCTGAGAATTTAGAGTTTGTCATTTAAAGGGGAAATTAATATGATTGTTTTAGAAAATATTAATAGGGATAAATGAGCGAAAATTTAATTATATTTATATATCTATAGAATATTTGGTATTAATCGCCGAATTATCTTCTCTATATTTATAAACTAATTTAATACATTCTATAATTTACATTCCTTATTTTGTCCTATCAAAATTTTCTAAAATGCTATTTTTGAAGGAAATAGTTCTATTCTACATTTTTTTATTTTTCAAATGGAAAAACTTTTAAAGATTAATGTTTATTTAAGTCATTATTTATTTTTTGTTGTTTTTATTGAATAATGAGTATGTATTTTTATTTTGTAATTCAACAAAGTTTATTCTGTTTTTACTATTTTACTGGACTACAAGCTTGCGCGAAACTTCTTTTCGAATTAAAAAAGAGAAATTTATTCTAAATTCCCCGCTGCATTATGCATGTTACTTACTTAAATAGTATTATGTTATTAATTTTGCTAATTTATGTAAGAAAGAATTGTATATTCTTATTTTTGCTTTTTAATAATTTTTTCGTTACATCTTACTGATAATTAGCAATTTCTTTTTCATTTTTCTTTTTATCAATTTCTATTTGATTTAAGTAATTTTTATTCTGTGCATTTTCTGAATGAAGAAATCGAGGCAATGTTTTTTTTTTCATATGTTGATTTTCGTCAAAATAATAATAGTCTAAACCATAATATACAAAAATGTTAAAAATATGAATTCCTAGATCAAACATGAAATAAATATTCTAAGTTTAAAAGTAAATGATATATGTACACATAAACACAACAGATTTCCATAGGAAACAATGAAATAATACCGAATTCAGCTTTATAATCTATGACAGGGAAAGAGTATCTCATCCAGCCAACTTTTCGAAACCAGTCCATAAAAATTGGATTTGCGAAATAAGATTCTCCTGAAAGAAAATCGGACATAATTATTTGCTTCAACGAAATAGGTATTACACAAAGAAAAAAAAAAGGAAGGGAGCATTAAGTTTTTAACATTTCCCAAAAAAATTGGGGAATGATATGTTAATAGTCAATTAATTGAGCAAGTGTAGGCAGGTCTGCTCATATCGAAAATTTCGCAGCTATTTACTGCATAAATTTATAAAGTCTTTCTGCTAAGATAATTCTGATTTCTTTGCTGCTTTGATTTCTTATTTAACTGTATAGAGATTTCGAGCAAATCTCCCAAATTACGTAGAATTTCTGCAACTTCATTAATCACATCTTCGTTTTCGAGTGCAGCGTTTTGTGTAGAAGCATTATTGTCATCATCTCTAGCAATTGTATAATGAAGTTGAGCACTATTCATTGAAGTACTGACGGTATTAACAACATCTTTTCCAATTGTTGAATTTATGTTTTCACTAGTAAATCCCATGACATTCAAGTAAAACCCAATGATTTTTCGAAGCATTTTTATTTTCTAGTTTTCAACCAAAAGAAATGGAATTTTTTTTCTCGAATGTGTCTGTTGTACTTTATCACTTGATCATAATGTTTGTTTTTATTTTTCAGACGAAATATTTCTGCTCTGTTGTTTCACGTGATTTTGAATGTTTATTCTTCGTTTTAGCCAATAGAATCGTCTAGAATTTTTTGTTTACGGCATTAATTTTTGTGATTTTGCAAAATGCCGGGCATGCCTGCTCTTACAACTTCATTTGTGAAAAATATATAGAAAGGGAGTTCGAGCACAGCCTAAACTTGGCCGGTTTTACCGGCTTGCGCTATTCGGAACTTTCAAGATGGCTACATGTTTTACATTCTTGACTACAAAAAACAACCTAAAATTCAGAATTTAGATTTGTTGTGACAGTTTTACACATCTGGGATGTGGTTTTAACGGTTTGATTTTATAAAGATCAATGTTAATGGATGTCAAGTTTGATACCTATCCAATAACTTTTAAGTCAAATGTCAAACAAAATATATGCATATCCTAAGTTTATGTGTGTATAATGAAGAAGAAAATTGCTGAATAATACTTGTTTGTATATATATTTGTGTTGTACAGATAGTACTGATCGAGCAGAATATAGTGAGATACTTTTGTTATTAAATAAACTTCTGCATTTAAATACCTACAACGTGATACTACTGTATATTTTTGCTGTGTACTTCCCTCTGGGAAGTAAATATATATTTAAGCTACAAGTTACTTATGCATACATTGTGCTTGATTTCCAGAGAGTAACACTAAAACTATCAGTTTTCCAGACGGTGTTTGCAATTTTTAAATTCGCTCTACCCCCTTGGTCCCTTTGTTTTGAACTATTTAGTTTTGCAAGGGGTGTCTGCTGCAATTTTTCAGTTTGGTAATTTAAATTATAAACCTATTATATATATTTACGTATTAATTCTCTGCTGTGTTGATAAAATGGATCGACTCGTCATCTTCCTTATTTACTGTTTATGCATTAGTTTCCAGTTTTGTGATTATTCATTCTAGATATGTTGTTTTGTCTTTGCCATTCTGTTAGTCCTGTTCTGTCTTTGTATATATATATATGTTATATGTTTAAATTAGTGATGAGTGATGCCAAAGACAGTGCTCTATACAAAGTAGAGAGTGTTATTATCATTCATTGTTCAAATTATTGTTAAAAACTAAAAGCTAAAAACCAGTATATATATATATATAGTCAAAGAAGTATTTCATAAAAATAGAGTAGTAAGTATATTCCCCTGAAAATATTTAGATAAATCCTCTAGAAAAAAGAAACAACCTGTCACCCCATCTGGAACTAAAAATTAAACTTGTAGCTTATTTCTATATGATGAAAGAATGATGTGATAAGAAAACTAAGAAAGATTAATAATTGAAAGATTAATAAATGAAGCCAAGAGCAGAGACATAACCCTTGTGAAATTTATTTGAAGTCCAGAAAAACTTTAGTTTTTGTTGAATCTGAAACAAACACGTTCCAGCTAAAACAAACATGAATGTTTTTTATATTAGATGTTTTGGATGTTTTAGAAGAATTTGAAAAGAGATTGGTTGCTAGATGGAGCTATATATATACTGATATAGGATATAAAATGCTTTTTTAATTTGACGAAAGAAGCATTTTATAATCATTTTTTTTACTTTTTTTGTTTATGTAGCTTATGTAAAGTGGGTTTTTATTAATTCTGATTTCTGAGTTAAGGGTTTTTGTGGTTTAATTATATAATATATATATATATATATATATATCGATATGCATGTATAGTATAACAAAATTCAACATTTTATTCTCTTTCCAAAGAGGGATCAACCATCCTTGTAGCATTTTACGTTCCTGAGTTATTGCAGTTTTACAGTTTTGATGGCATCATAAATGGGTCAAATTCACACCCACCTGAATTTTTTAAAATTTATATTTTATTCCATATCTTATAACTATGATTTCATATCTAGTGACTCTGATGGTTATATTTTACATGTATATAATTTCCTTTCTAAAGAAAGTTCATAATGTCATAGCCATGCCCAAATTTCTGAAAGAAATAATATTTTTGGTAATTATATAGTTAGAGATTTGACCGTCTGGATCAAATATTTAGCTTCTAAAATGTCAGATATTATGAGTATATATATATAAAAACACAATAAATAAACAAATTAATCAATAATATAGGGATACTGGCTGTTTATGCTTCTGTACAAAGAAATATAAAGCCTGAGGTTGATAGTGCAAACTGAGCTTGCGAGGTTATTGCATCAATGAAGATATATATATAATATGTAATTACTCTGTGCAGAAACGTAAACAGTCAGTATCTCATTTATTACCTTAGTTAAGAACAACAAAGATAAAAGATAAAAAAAGAAAACAATAAAAACACATTTCTAAATTTGGGTTGTGTAAATAGAGCTTTCTTTTGTAACGATCAGAACGGCAGTTTAAATGCTGTTTATATATATTTATTTTAATATAAGTAGCATATGGCTACAAGAGCATAGCATATGGCTATTCTTTCTCAAAATAGAGTATTTAAGAAGTTTTAATTATGATGTATATATATATGTGAAGCAAATGTTTCTTTGTTAAGCTAATTTTGAAGTTTTTTTAGTTTAATTGATGTTGGATAGAAAGTTTAGGGGCATTAGTTTAGATAGAGTTTGGTAGTAATTAAGTGATTAATGTTGTAGTGAAGCATGATGCATTATTTTTCCTATTGTTTTTTTTGTTTGTTTTTGTGCTAATACAACATTCTCACTAAATCTATTTTTTCATTACTTTATCTACCATTTTGAAAATCATCCTAATTTGACTGTTTTCCCTGATGGATTGGGTATAACAACAAAGTTTTTGCTGCCCAGGAGTTGAGAAATTACAAAATTAGTATTTAATATTGATAACTGATAATACAAGATATATATGCATATAAACTTACAAGAATAAGCCAATATTTTTAATTCCTGAACTGAGGTTCAAAGAGGAAAAATGCATATGTATTAAAGTAAGAATATATCAATCTTAAGCAGATAGAGAGTATTTCCCCACTAAATTTTAATTTTAAAATTTCCCAAATTTAGCAAACATAAATTATATATATATATATACATTCTTTAAATTCTTTCAATTTCAATATAAGGAAACAAGTATTTTCTATTTAATTCTCCTTGGTTTTTAGTTTTCCTCAATAAAATAATTGGATGAAATATATTATATGCATATGTCAAGAACAAAAAGAAACAGATTTATGTTCGGAAAAAATTAAATAATTTAGTTGTTCTTCATAATTCTCTTATTGTTTCAGTTGAATTAGATTTAATTAATAGAAAATGTCTATAAATATTCAATCAATTTTGAAAAATTATTTCTTAAAGAAAACTATTTCATAAACTAACAAACTAATTTAATTTAATCTTTCCAATGTTCTATTTTTCCAAACTATTTTAAAATGGGTGTTTGAATGAGTGATGATATTCGATTTGTTAAATGTTGGTAGTTTAAAGATAAATGTAAAAGACCACAGTGGGTTATACTAGATCAAGTACACATGTTAAGATTTTGTTAAAAACTCTATCTGCAATTGTGCATCATAATGATGTACATTTGCACTGGGAATCTCCAAGAGTAATTTTAGTGGCTGGGACAGAGTTTTTAACTAATTCATTTTATTTAAAGAAGGCTGGGTTTGAGCAGTCATTATTGCTGATATGCTTGACGTTGCTAAGCAAGTGCATACTTTGATATATTTTTTGCGAAAGCAAAATTTGGTGGGTATCTTTAAGAATATAGCATGTTATTAAAAGGTTGATTCAGTTCGCCATGAAGGTTTGTGATGCTCTAGATGTTTTAACATATATCGATATATATTTTAATATATATTTTTTGCTGTAATCATTATATAAATTGAATGTTTTTATTATTGCTTACAGCAACATCAACTAGACACGAGACAAGTCGAGGAAAGGTTTCGTTATATTTTTGTTATTATTCGATTATTGGGAAAAAAAACTGTGTGTACCTAGTAAGGGAAGTGAATACTAATATAAATGTATGTTTCTTCTTTAAAAACCATTATTCTTTAACTCTTTGAGAAAAGTCATCCATTTTTAGAACAGATTTTCTGGCCATTGGCACGCTTGAAAATAAGGTTTATTTTGATACCGTTGAAAAGACGTTTATTAAATACGTCTATTTAAGTAGCTTTTCATTCCAATAACGCGATTTTCTCTGAAACGCTATTTATTTGGAGCTATTACCAATTGGTATTTGTGTTTTGCTTATTTTCGTCATTCGAGGTCTAAGCTTTAAGAGCAAACGAATCTGCACAACTTTAAATATTTATCCAAAAGATAAAATATCTGTTAATATGAAAAAAAATAACTTTTGCGTTTTTGGTTATGACAAGTTTACTTTGGATGATACCTTGTTAACGGTAATAACGGTAAACGAAAATGAATGTCCAGATGTCTGGAAAAAACGTCTTTAGACTTTCGTGCTGCATGAAAAACATCTTATGCATATGCCCACTGTTACACTGATAACGATACCTTTCATTTTACAAATTTTCTCAGTTTTATATAATTTACGTTACAGTTACGTTATTTTGTTTTACAAACGATATTTTCTGTGATCACCCTCTACTATCAAGTTGCATATATTGCTAAAGAAGAAAAAAGTGGTGGAGGTAAAATTATCACAGAAATGAAATATCATTATTAAGACATAATTAATAATTACACGTGATTAAGAATGAATATTTTTAGAAATAGATTTGACTTTTCCTATACTTGCAATTTCGATCGACACCTCTATTTATCAGTTACTCTTAGTAACATATTTGTTTGGTTTTGGTTGTTATGGGTTTTTTATATACTGCAAACAATAAAGATCTTTATTGTGTTTAATTTTCTTGAGTATCGACGGATGAAATTTAATCCATGTTATTAACGAAATTACATCATTGAAAAGATGCTGAATTTGGGTTAAATGCATATTCCTAATTGGAAGAGATGAAAGTTTATCAAGAATATTCTTGGAGAATTTTTTTTAATAGACTACCTTGTTATGTTGTGTTTTGCTCGTGGTTTGCACTGTACCTGTTTTTAAATGGTATTATAAAGTTCATATTTTGTATCTCAATCATTATTATGAAATTCAAATAAATTAACTAATTATCAAGATTTTCGCCTGTTTGTTACACAGTTCAAAAAGGTTTTTGAAACACTCATGAGAAAGATTTCAATTTTTCTAAAAACGTCTGCTTTTTCCCGATCAACTGTAAATAAAATTTCCTTTTTCTATGACCTATTAGCCGCTTGATCGGTTTCAGATATTTTTAGTTTGTTGTCAATTAATTTATTTCGGATGTATTTTAACAAGTGGGATACTTTCACAAACAAACTGTCTTTTAATTATAATTCGAGTGTAATTTTCAAATTTTGGCTTTTTTTTTCTTTTAATGACGAGTAGTAAACACGTGATGTTTTTATGCAAACAACAAAATAATTGACGAACATCCTTAAACAACCACGGAAAGGAATTCGAAATTTGGGGTTTTCAATGACGAACGGAATAAATAACTGCAACAATTTTTTTGTGTACTACTTTCTGTAATATTTTCTACTTGTTTTTATGAAGAACTTGAAGCTTAAAACTATTGATAAAATAAGGGATTGTTAAGCTTGGGCTAACGATCAGATAACCTGAGTGTATGTCTTGTTATCTCGTTTTTTACTGTAGGCTTAAGGGGGTTCATAATGCTAATATTGCCTCCGAGAACGCGCGGCTAAAAATGACAGCATGCGTTATTCAAAATCTGTCTATTGATCAGAAGGATACATATTTTTGAAGCTCTCTTAATTGTCTACCGTTAATCGCTTTTGTTTTTTTATATTTCAAGTTATTAAACTTGCGTAATACCTGTATAAATAGTCCATATTTCTTTATCTCTTTGAAATTTAATTGTAAACCACTATGTATCGTGCCATTTTTCGTTGTTGCTGTTTTGTAACTATGCGCAACGAGAGGAAAATGTATCCTTTCCATCACATACCATGTAGTTGCTTTTGTTTGTTTTGCTTCATATTGGTATTATTAATTTAAAAAACTATTGTTCTCTAGACTATAAAACTCTTATTAATTGACCTATGTTGGCCTTTTCTCCCTATTTGCTTGGGTCGAATCCTTCTTGCAATGCGTAGAAACTTCATTGACATTCGTTAATGAGATCTAATTACTGATGTAAATGGTATATTCTTAATTACTATCAACGATGTATTTGCATGGCAACCAAAAATAAACAAACAAAATGTGAATCGGACATGAGAAATTCGAGTGAGCTTTATATAGTTATTGTCATGCACGGTGTGTTCCTTTCGTTAATTGCGGTGTGGATGGGTGGTTGAATGTATGGTCACATTCGGAGTGATCAGGGACTCACGAAAAACTTTTTGTCTTGCTTGTTTACAAATATTATATCTTAGTAACTTGCATACTTTTTATTTTTGTAGCGTAATAATAGTTACGTATCCACAATGACAGTTCTGGACAGTGGTAATACACTAACAGATGCACAACAACATCGTTATGTAGATAAGATGAGTAGTGAAGCAACGTTCGTTGAAGACCGTGAAATTATCATAGACGACGATACTGTACATCAGAACGATTTCATTACACCAACACTCCTTCACGAACATGCATCGAATGGCAATAAGAAACAACTACAAGATTGTATTCTGTCCGGTGAATTCGATATCAATGGTGTGGATAACATGGGACGAACACCTCTCATATACAGCGTACTTGTCGAACAGATCGAATGTGTGAATCTGTTGTTGAAGCATGGTGCGAACATTGATAAACCTGATTCGGATGGGCGGACCGCACTTCACTGGGCGGCATACCAAGGTAACCATAAACTTGTAAAACTTATTATTTCGAAATGCAAGAATAAGAGTAGTTGTGACAAAGAGGGAATGACTCCTCTACATCTTTCCATCAGCCACGACAACATTAAAGTAATGCAAATCATACTGAAATACTTGAGTGAACAAGAGATCGATGCTGCCGACTTTCGAGACATGACGGCGCTCTGTTGGAGCGTCTCATACGAGAGAATTGAACACACCAAATTACTTTTACGCCATGGTGCATCTAAGGATTCTTTAGACAACGAGGGGCGTAGTATATTACATTGGACTAGTCAAAACAAAACGCCAACTCTCATTAAATTGCTGCTACAAGAAGGTTGCAGGAGCATTCTCAACTTCGAAGACCAAGAAGGTCGAACTCTTTTGCATATGGCAGTCGGTCACGGCAACTATGACATTGTTCAATATATGTTGACGTCTGGTGAAAAAATTGAAGTCAACAAAAGAGACAGTGAAACGCGTTCACCATTGCATTGGGCAGCTGTTCTTGGATACACCGAGATTGTAGAGTTGTTGATGAAGTATGGTGCTGATTACCAACTTCCTGATAAGAATGGGGGACGTGCTCTACACTACGCAGCACAAAACAATCACAAAGAAGTTGTTAGAGCTATGACGAGAACTGGTCGAGTGACAGATGAGCCAGACAAAGGAAAGACAACAGCATTGATGTGGGCTGCACTGAAAGGTAACGTGGATGTGCTGAAGGTATTACTGGAGAGTAAATGCGGTAATATCAACGGAGTGGATCTTAACAGACAAACAGCTTTACATATGAGCTGTCAAACCGGAAATCTCGAATGTGTCAAAGTTTTAATAGAGCATAAAGCTGATATTAATATGGTTGACCATCAACATCACATTCCTCTATTCTATGCATGCGCATCAGGTCACGCTGATATCGTATCATTGCTGTTAAATCAAGAGAACCAAAAGAACCTTCACGAGCGTGACTTGGAAGGACGAACTCCTTTGCATTATGCAGCTATGGTTGATCGGATCGGCATCATAAAGATCCTCATTCAGCACAATTTAGATCCAAACACACAAGATAACTCTGGTTGTCCTCCTCTTCATTTCGCAGCGTATGGGGGTTTGGTGCATTGCATGAACGTTCTTCTTGAAAACAAAGCCAAAGTTGACACGCAAGATCACAGTGGTGTTACTGCTTTACACATGGCTTGTCGGACAGGTAACTTGGATGCTGTCAAGCTACTTGTTACAAGGTACAACGCCAAAATCAATATCCTGGATAACAGCGAGAACAGGCTCACGTGTTTGAACTATGCTATTCTTCATGATCATCACGATGTCACGTTCTTCCTCATCGAGAATGGAGCTTGCACTTCTGACCAGCTTCAAGAATTAACCATTAAACTACAAGCGCTTTGGCGTGGCTACAGCACCCGAAAACGTCTGAAAAAAGAGCGAAACAATTTGCGCAGGCAATCGACAGCATCCAGCACTATTGTTAATCAGAAGCCGATGGAAGCTAATCGAAATCTAACAATTACTCCGATTGGAACAAAAATTGGCTCAACTCTCCCTCCCGTTTCACCAACTCATCAAATTGTTCCTCGTGCGTCCTCTCATATCGGAATGCCGACCGGTAGACCACGCAGCAACACACAAATAAGTGCTACCTCTGGTATGTCTTCGAGATCATCACTTTTAATACCTGATAAATATGTTGGAGATCCTCGTCAGGGACCAAAGTTTACAGATGCTGCAGCGGCAAACCCTTTCTCTTTGAATCGTGTCACTCGTGTTAAGAGTCCTGTGCCTGAGCGACGCATAAGTCGCGTGTCCACATCACGTCCAAAGAGTACAACAGGTATCATTACTTCACCAAAAGAAGCACGAAACTTCCTAAAGAACTCTTCCGGACACTTTTCCTCATTAAATCGGGTTGTGAACGTCTCGTCTAATGGCAGCACAAGTTCCAGCGAGTACAATTCAAATCGAATTGATAGGAAAACAAAACCGAGCACGAACCGAACTAAGAAAAATTCACTACAAGATAGACAACAACAACCGTTCAATTGGTACAATAAAAAGAAACATGAAAATCAATCTGGCTCAGATCAAAGTACATATTTCCAAACACAACAAATTAATCGGCCGCCACTGCCTCAGATCTCTTTAACCACTGATCAGTCTTCTGATACCACGTCTGTTTTAAGCTTAGATGTTAGAGAGTCAAATGCAGCCACTAGTGTACGTTTAGTGCCACGACCACCAGCTCAACCAAGAAAGAACAGTACGACGGTTTTCAATCGAGATAATGAGAGCATCAACAAACCATGGAATGTCTACCGTAGAGATCAAAAACGTATCAATATAATCCGCATGAAAACGAATGCTGCCATCAAGATCCAATCTACCTACCGTAGTTATCGTGTACGAAAATTGTTCTCACTGTCCAACGAACGAATGGAAGTTGATGACAATAGTAATCTTTTCGAACAAAATTTTTCTTCTTCCTCTTCAAAAATGACGGAAGAACAGGAGGATAACGCAGATAGCCTTTCCTTCTTTGGCTCCGA
This sequence comes from Dendronotus venustus, assembly GCA_031834005.1. Classification (NCBI taxonomy): domain Eukaryota; kingdom Metazoa; phylum Mollusca; class Gastropoda; order Nudibranchia; family Dendronotidae; genus Dendronotus; species Dendronotus venustus. The sequence goes on from JAUEKX010248577.1 coordinate 13,559, forward strand.
GACAGATAGTGTGGAAACTGTATTAAGTACTGAAGATATACCAGACCAAGATACACTGCAGGAGATTGCTGCATTGGTCATACAAGTTACGTGGAGACAATACGTGAAAGCGAAACTAATCTGCGAAGTAAAGAGCCGTCGTAACAGCCTCGAAAGCGAAGAAGAGGCTTCAGGGGGAGAACGAGTAAAAACCAATACAGCAATCGAGTTTGATTATCCTTACGATGTGGTAAAGAAACGTAAACATAGGCGAACAAGTAGAGAACGACGCGATTCGTCAACTACTGAAATGGAAGTCTCACCTTCTAATAACCACCGCACCAAAACGATAAACAGTAAACCGAAATTGATGTCATCGAAATCATTCCCGCTGATGGAGAACATTTACCGTGAGAAGGTTCGTGTAAAACGTAACAAACGCTTCTCGATTAAGAAACGTTTACTGAAGCGCACCAACACGACTGTGGATGAGCAGCACTCAAAACCCCTGGCTCTTGATAAATTCACCAAAACAGAAATGGAGGCTTTGAAAGCTGGAAAACCAAAATTAGTTTTTGTTGGTCGAAACAATCATGTTGATACTGATCAATCTTAGTTTTTTATTAAATGATAATTATATGAGTTGGATTTAGAGAGTGTATAACATCTGCGAAGGAGAGTAAAAAAGCTACAATCTCGTAATGTTTAGTAACAGATAATTATCTTTTTGCTCTCTTTCATATTTCTTTGCGCACCCTCTAGACCCACCTCTGCTTAACGGAAAAGTTCAACCCAAGGATTAAATTAATTTAAAGGAACAATGTGTTGTTATTATGCGTTAGTGAAAAAACAAACAAATTATATCCACTCTAGTATCTACGGGTGATCAAGCAGCATTCTAATTGAAAAGTGGACTGGGATTTTTTGTTGTTATTCTACCATGATAATTTGGCTCCTTATGAAACCATGTGAACTCAATAGAAAGGATTTAAAGTTTCTTTTAAAACTTTGAACATGTTATTGTATCGAGTCTTCTAAGATCAAGTAATGTTTAGATATTCCAGCTAGCGGCAGGAAAAATTTTCTTGCCAATAGGATCGTTTTTTTTTCTGTTTTCTAAACATTATTTATTTTGCATATTATTACACAATTCCTTGTTTTTCGAGCCATTGTATTAAATCATTAGATATTATATTGCACACGAACTTTATTTATATGTACAGTTTACAATTTTTTTAGAATATAATTATTTCTGCTATTTAAAATGTTCCATAAATTTAATTATTGAATTTTCTTCTTTGATATGTAAAACCTGAATTAAATAATGATCAATAATCGAACTTGTCTTTCTTTATTATCATTCATGAAAAGTATTAGTTTAAATATTCTTGTTTCTCGTATTATTATTCAAATTATTATTCGTATTAATTATCTCTTTCTTTTTTTATACAGTGTTTATTTTTTATTTGAATTATGTATTATTTTATATGAATATGAAAAGAGAAAAATCAAGAATCCTTTAATTTTTTACGTAAATGATTAAACCTCATTTATAATGACCTTATTTGGATTTGAGAAATGTTTGTTGAATCAGAAAAGATAAACTTATTGACATACAGAAATTTATCATTGCCTGTATTACTAACCCCTTTTATAAAGAAAGTTGACGAAAAAGGATGAAATTCAAGAATATTTTTCTCTTTTATATTTGAAATAGGGAAAATTGTAGGGAAAATATATTAATAAATTTTATTCTTCTAAACTTCGAAAATACGCTATTTATTTTATAACAAACAGAGGCTTAATTATGCTTGGAATTCAAACCAAGATTGAATTGAATTAATCTTTTCAATATTCTTGACTGAGAAATGTGACAGAGTAAAAAATTTTAAACTGCTTGTAAGTTGCTAGTAATTAGTGTCTTTCTATTACAATTTTTAAAACTCTAAACTAAATTTTTAGTCCAATTAATATTCTCATAATATTTATCTCGACTTGATTTTATAAAAGTTTTTTGACGTCATTAGTATTGCTATTTTCCCCATTTCCTAAATGAAATTCTTTCCTTTAATGACATGCGTTAATCATTGAAAATTGCATCTTAATTACTTCGAGAAATTACCTTTTTTCACACAAGCAAAACAAACGTTTTTTGATCTTGTTCAATTCTTTAAAATTCAAAGTAAAATTAAATTGTGTACGATTTACTTAATGTCATTTTTTTAGTGTAAAATTATAATATTGACACGATGATTAGAACATAAAATTAGAGAAATATAGGTGTTGATTGCATGGAAAAAGATAGATGTTGATATCAAGCAATAAGATACGCTTACTCATTCCAAACCATCGACTCTTCATCGAAAATGGAAAAAGCTTTACCGTGAGTAGTGTATTTATGATTTTTTTTTTTTCTTTTTCAATTTTAACATCATGTTTTTCTTACATCAAATCTCGATTAATTGATATGATAGATAGTAGAGCAGGAAAATATGTGTTCATAGACTTCTTTGTTGGCAGGAAAGTAATAAGATTTCTCCTTAATACCGGGTAGATATCATCAAATTAATTTCAATCATTAACATTTCGAAATACTCAGTTGTTAGTTGTTATTCGTATTAAATGCATTTTGTTTGGTTACCCAGACATCTTAGGTAATAACTTTCTCAGCTTTGTTTTTTTTAAACACTGCATGTGAGAAATTACAGTAACCGTCGTTACTAGTGAATAAACAAAACAGTCAGTGATGTTAATTAATCTATTAGGAAGTATAAAGTTTAGCCTGAAAACTTAATAAATGATCCATGTCTTTGTTTCGACAGCATTGTATAGGTTTTGTAAGTTCATTTACGTTCCTTAGATCTTTTTGTTTAATTCCCTGTCTTTATTATAAATGTAGAGATGGTAGCTAACACTTTTTAAATAAAAACACATGACTCTAACTTTTGAATTGAAGCCTATTTCCGCTTGGTAAAATCTGAGTTCAATAGTCAGAAATCATCAAGTATAACTTTGAAATCTTGCGGAACCTGTAAGAAATATACTAAAGATATCTACATTAAAGGTAATTTTTCGCGCAATAAATGATTATCAGTACCTTTTAATACCAAATTGGAATAAGCAATAAAAAGCAGATATTGTAGATTGACAACATTTTGTCAATTTGAAGTTAATTTTCGCGAGTTAATTTGAATTTTGATTTTTACCACTAAATAACAATGAGCAATTAATAACCCTAAAGATTAATTTACGCAATTAATGATCCTTCCCCTATTATAGTATATACTTCTCGACTAAAGAACCTAAATGTCTACGTATATACCTCTGTTAAACTGACCTCTGTTAAACTGAGTACCAAGCTGAATATGGATATTATTAATTTTCAATTGTTTGGTATTACTCGACTGAGAAATGGATTGCAGTCTCACGTACTAATGGCGTGTACTCGGCCATAAAACTATCAGTTGTCAGTCGTACAATCTTTATGGTAGTGAGGTGGTTTATCTTACGGGGAAAAAATTAAAAAGTGTATGTATGTTATTTTAAAGGTGTATTGTATAGAAGTTGTGTGTGATGGAAAAGTAACAAACATCGAACGACGATACAGCGAATTCTATGAACTTTATAAAAAGGTATCTTTCGTACTAATTTCTCATTTAAATAATATAGCGTATTTTGATAAACTAATGCTTTTATTTGAACTTATGAAATATCAGGCTGAAATTTAATTCTTAGTTTTTCTAAGAAGATTTCTAATAGAGCGTGTCGTGAAACCAGGAGGTTGATCCATTTTTTACTTTGTTTGTGAGATGTTAGTATACTGGGGTGTATATATAGCTACACCTGATATTCTGCTCTTTATCTAAAAATTAGTTTATATCGAAAGAGGAATACGAGTTCAAAGGGAAAATTTTGAAAATCTTTTTAGATTAAAATATTATTCTCTATGCTACTCAACTAGCCTTCTTTTTATGAGCACTATAATCAAGAAGTTGCATTTCATATAGCGTTCACTCTTCTTTTATAGAATTAATAAATATTCCCTTTATTTATACTTCTAGTTGTGCAAGATGATGGAAGAGAAAATATGTTTTCCACCGAAGCGTCTTCTGAATAACAAAGATATAAAGCTTCTTGAAGCGCGACGTAAAGGATTGGAATTATATCTACAGGTAGGTTTTCTGTTGGATCCTTTCAATTGCTTTGTGTTATTATTTAGTTTGCTATTGGAAATAACTCTTTACATTCAACAGTGTGATACAATAACTTGTGCTACAGCTTGGGAGTCTTTGGTTTTTAAATTATGTTAACCTGGAAATAACTGGTTTTGATTTCTACCTTTTTCCATTTTCGTGAATACAGACTGTGTTAAACACATTCCAATACGATGTCCCTGCAAGACTTCTTGAGTTTCTTGGTATACCTAATTACTATTGCCAACAAATTGACGACAATAAGTAAGTTTCTACTTTAAAGATCAAGTTAACTCGAAATAAGCAGTTTCGAGTGTTCAAGTGGGAATAAATAAACAAGTTTTATTTCATAAATTGTAAACTTCGTATTGTTTAAAAGGTTTAGTAATGTATGAATAGCATGCAATAACCATTCCTTGATGCAAGTATAATTGGAGCAATTAAAAAAACTTAATGAAGATAACTTAATAATGATACAAATGAAACGATGTTACTTGCTTGCATTTTCAGCAAGGGTTTGTTTATACAGCACACATTATTATTAACATTCATAATGATCTTTCTTTTTCTTTTATATATATTTAACAGTTTTGTGAATATGGATGTTTCATCAGATGAAGAACATATCGTGTAAGCAATTACCACAATCTACTACTTTTCTTTTATCTTTTAGAATTTACCTTTTCGGAAAATAAGTGGATAAAAAATTTTAGTCGGTAAAAATAGATAGTTACCAAGTCAACAATTTGGTGACTTTTTTGCAATCCTTTTTATCTATATACATTTTGTAAATATACTTATTACTGCTATTTATTTAATCGTAAAAACTTTTCCATTTTTTTGAAGAACTTTTCGAGCTCCATACCTTAAATACAATATTATCTAACTACTTTTTCTGTTTTTGGTAATTATGCCTCCGGTACGCGAAATTATATTCCCACCTCTAGTATTTTCTTGCACAAAATATGCCTATGTTTGAAACACAAATTTAGCTATATTCAATTAATTTTACTTTCAAGCAGAGGATTAAATTCACCATTTAACACACAACACACAATGATATGTTATAGGAAGGATGCATTTCTTGTACCCACATTCAAAGGTTGGTTAATGTTATATTTGACTCACGGGTATGCTGATAATCAACAAAAATAACCAGCCACGGTTTTAAAAAGTTATAAGGCTTCAAATTCTATGCAACCAATTTGATTAAACGAAGCAATTCAGGTCCCAATACTGTTTGGGAGGAAATTTCAACGTGGTGTAGAATTAACTTTCGGTATTTAGAGAAAAATAAATTTAACAAACACTATTGGTTGTGTTTTATTAATATCTCAATATTTATCTTATCTTAATATCTCTTTAATTTTTTTATTTAAAAAACCCTAAGGAAAATTGTCAATTTATAAACTATGAATTTCCTATCTGTTTAATAGTTTAGTAACTTTTTTTCTTCTTCTTGTTTTAGAATTAGAAGAGGAATCTATATTACCAGATATTGTCAGCCGAGGATGTCTTGATGGCATATATAATTCATGAGTCTGCTCTCCTGTTAAATTACTTACATAAGTGTGACAAAAGTTAAATTAAATATGAGAATCAATCAATTATCCTCAGTTTATAGGCATAAAAATTACTTTTATAACCACCAAGTGTAAATTGTTTGTTATTATTATAGCAGAATTACTGTTGCAAGATTTTTTTTTTTGATGCATTTTATATGGTAAACATTGTAATTGTTGTGGCAGTTTTTTGTTTTTTTTTGTATATTTTACTTATAACGATCAAATCAAATTTTTTTGTAAATAGCTGATGTATGTTTAATGACAAATATAATAATGAAAATTTTTTTTTTAAATTCTTAGTTATTTCTTTTTTCGATTTTTTAGTAGCAGGAGAGACTAAAATAATATATATTAAAACATGAATTTCTATTACTTACTATTTTTAATCTTATTATTCTAATTTAATAATCTTTCCCCCTCCCATTTATTTGGGTGAGGAGAGTGTATACATATGATACCTACTTCACATACAATAACAAAGTGAATGATTATTATTAGCAGTTCAATTACATTTCTTTTAGTGTTCTAAACAAAAATAAGAAATAAGAAAAACAATAAGAGAAGAAATGTCAGCACACATGGACCGATTTAAATTGCTTGTTGTTGGTGATTGTGGTGTTGGCAAGAGTTCGTTTGTGCACGGTGTTGTTAACCAAACACCTCTGCAATATTCTTCATCCACGATCGGTTGTAATGTAGAAGTATTGTCGTACAACTATGAACCAGACGGACGTAGTCGTGAAGTTTTTTTAGAGTTTTGGGATGTCGGTGGCTCATCAGGTACGCATAATAGTCGAAGTATTTTTTACGAAAATATTGATGGTCTCATAGTGGTGCACGATCTCTCCAACCGGAAATCCTTCCTCAATTTGCAGCAATGGGTGCGCGAGGCTTTGAATTCCGGTTATCAAGAATTCACTGGTATAACTGTTGCTAACAGCAACGATGACGCTATGCCACAGCGGAGGTCTTCGGGTAGTATACCAGTGCTTGTCCTTGGAACTAAAGAAGATCATTGCAGTAGTAGTGTGGTGGATCAAACATCTAAGAGAAATGCTCGGCACATCGGTTTAACGGAGGAGAGTGATGTTACGTTCTGCTCGATGAATTGTCTGCAAGAAGGACAATTGTTGAATAACAGTAACAAATGGCAACAGTTGCATACTTTCTTTTATAACGTCATCCAAAACCGATCCAATCCTTATAATAATCGAGGAAAACTTTCACAAGAAAATAACAGTGATTCCTTTTCACGGACACGCAAAAAGATTTATTGAGTGAAGTATTTCTTTCCTTCATCTCATAAAGTATATAATATTATATGGAACGCCTTTCTAAATTATTATGCGATTTCGTAAACTTAGTAAATTAATCAATTTGTTTCAAAGAATAGAATTTATTTATTATTTTTAGATTTTCTTTTGTATCTTCATATAAATGACTTGTATTAGATGTACATTTTAAATCCTGCTATTCAATTCCTTGCATTGACATTTTCAAGATTGAAATCTAAAATACAGTGTATGCTTGATAAAGGGGAACTTTCACAAAAAATTGTTTTCGATTCATCCAAAAAACAAATGACACAGTTTACAAATGTAAGAAGAAATTTTATTTGGCACGTTGTACTCAATCAACACATGCTTGTTCATATGAAAAGCTGTTTAAGGAAATTTTTTTTTAATTTTCGACATATATCTTCTACTGGAAACAAATAAATTTAAATATCGTTTTTGTATATAGCACCTTAAATTTTGGTTTCGGTTCGAATTTTTACATTTCTTTCCGGGAAAAAATATTCTCTTAATTAAAATGTAGCTATTGTCTTTTCGTCTTGAAAGACTTTTATCTTATGTCATCACAATTTAATTTAAAGTGCTATCTTATTTACTTTGATCTCATAAGTATTTCTCTCGATTAGATGTACTAGATAAGAATGTAAGCTTATAATTCTTCCATCTATTATGAGCGAAAAAGAAAAGAAACAACATGTCGAGGAAGGAAAAAGGGAGAACGAGCTTTCTGTTTCCCAAAAAGTACGAATGGAGAGGAACCGACAACGTGCTTTGTTGCTTCGTTCATCCAGGTTGACGTCACATCCTTACGCCCCTACTGATGGTGGTAAGACACTGCATGTGGGCGGAGCACGTGTTGTTGACAGTGGAGGTGGTTTCTTCATTGAAGAAGAAAATGAAGAAGAAGTATTACTTGCAGCTGATCTTCCACAACAACCAGGTAACTTGGTCTCCTCACATCTAAATTCCTTTTATAAAAAAACATTATTTTTGCTCTAAACCATAAAGTTCTTTATTATTTCTGCTGATTTTCTTAAGCTTTCTTTGAGCATGAATTTATTCATTTAAGGTATCCCTTATAAGAAAAACCTTATACAGGATTGCCATCAGTCTAGAAAACCTTGTTCTTAATTTTTGTCTGTGTCTTAGGAGCTGTTCATATGGAGAAAAACACCCCGCCTGACCGAGATGAAAGAGTTGACCGAGATACCGGTTTCCTTGAGAAATTCTCATTTTTTTCTAATCGTGTTCATATGGAAAAACATTCATCCCGCCTAGGCGAGATC
>JAUEKX010248578.1:0-10109 GCA_031834005.1 Dendronotus venustus
TTATTATTATTATTATTATTATTATTATTATTATTATTATTATTATTATTATTATTATTATTATTATCATTATCATTTTTATGTTGGCAAATATGAGAATAGCACATGTGTATAACAATACGATTGATAAAAAGGAAAACAATTAGTTGAGAGGTGTTTGAAAGGCTGAAAATAGGAAGACGACAATTATCAATAATATTCTGTATGGTGCGGTGACGTAACAAACACCACGAGAAACAGGCTGGATTGGTGGACCGAGCAGTGTGTTAGTCGACTCGTCCTTACCTAACCGTACCAGCTTTCGCTCTACAGGGTACCGTACCGAAAGGGTTACTAATGAATTATACAATAATATCATTATAAAACTACGACCCGTGACCCACCAAAAGCAGCACCACCAGCAGACCAGCAGCAGCGAGAGTGTACAAAGTTCAACCAACACATCCATCGGCACTGTTTCCGTTCGTTCTATTGTCATACTACACCCACGTACCCACGGCACTCATCACATGACCGGCAATCGAGATGGGGGTGAGATTCGGAGTGGGTGGATGGGTGGGTGCGGTTGCCTAGTAACAACCCCACGCCTTTCCTAAGACACGACGACGTCTTATTTCGTATACTGTGAGACTTTAAATTATTCAGACATCGAAATTGGTTTATCCATGCGAGTTCTAAAATGAAGCGATACAAGTTTGTTTTCAATAAGAAATGAGTTATATTTTGTATAACCTATTCCTCTTTCTTTCAATTCTAATTATTATGTCCATGTCATTTAACATATTATTGTTATTATCATTATTATGATCATAATACGATGCAATGTATGTATCGCATTTCATCATGTTTAAGCAATCGATTCAGTTATTATAATATTATTATAACATCAAATCCGGAAGAAGGGGAAGCAAGAACCACGATCGAGCAAAAGATGATCCTAATACTGATATAACAAAAGAGGGGGTAAAAACGTTGAATGAATGTGAAATCTTTTGTCACAGCTGGAGTAAAGACGACGTTGTCTGACGGGGGCTTGCCTTTTACAAACCATTGTCTCCCTTTTTTTCCGTTTGCAAACACATGAGGCCCCCGATGGGAACGCGCCGCCATCATCAGTGGGTTGGCTGTAGATACTGGGTCTCTGTTGGAGATTACAAAAAGAAACAACTTACAATAATAGTAGAAGCATTGCATGCAGTCTATCTAGATCTCTATCTGGCTTTTGTGAAACACCCTCGTAGCCTACTCGTAGTCCCTGTTATTATTAGATAGTAGTAGTCAGTGGACTAGTCGGGTCAAGGTTACATACGACTTGACAATGAGCCTGTTTTACGACGCAAATTGTCTTAAGGTTTAAAGTCGAGGCAAGTACTCCGGTCAATAAGTAACGTGTCTGGAAACAAGAATTGGGTTAACAGAGTTAATCATTTGCTAAAACTGTGACGACCATTTAAGACTGTTTCCCCGGGTGATAGATCTGTTTTATCATCCGTTTGCGACAGGCTGGACTTTGAACTTGTAGCAGATAATCGACGCAAGCACATATTATAAAGAGGGCAAAATCCTACGTGCCGAATTGGCTAGCGACAAAAAGGTCAGGGCACAAACGAGGACGGGGTCAGTTTCTAAATGTAAGTTAGTAATGGTAAGAACAAGAAACATCTTCTTAGAAGATCAATCAAAACAAATAGGGACAAAATACGAAACACCAGAATGAGATAAGTGAAAACAAAAAATTTAGAAATGAAAATAGAGAAAAATCAACTAAGATGGTTTGGACATGTAGGATACCCAAAAATATATTAGAATGTAAACAACAAGAAATTACATAGAGGTGGACCAAAAACAACATAGCAGGAAGTAATTGCAGAAACTATCAAACACAAGGGATGTAAGTTTGTAGATGCAAAAAGGAAGACATTGGATAGAAATCAGTGGCGAATGTTCGTTTATGATGCCTAAACCTAACACCGAAAGGTACAAAAGGTGAATTGATCAAGAAATAAAGAAGAACAAGAAACAGTGAGTAGAATAATATTGTTAATTCGCTTCCACCAATTGATTGAACTAATCTCGAAATGATTTTATAGACGATGGAATGATTGCTTTATAAAGTAGAATAAGGAAATGTTAATGTTAGTGTCGATATAAGTAAGACCCACAATAATTGTAATCTTTAGCAACATAATTTACTTCACCCTTTTACCCTCACTCCATTATCTTTTGCGTGGCGTATTCAATTTAACCTTTCCTTTTTCTATGATTAACTGTAGTAGTACGTGCGTGGAGCTGAACGGAGTTGCTCTATATACTAAGCCAGGAGGAGACCTATGGCAGGCAGCCTCATCCTTTTCTCATATTCATAGTATTCTCTTGAGGTTTCAACACGAATGCGATAGGAAATCAAAGGCGTTATGAATCGATTGTTATCTAGGATTAATTCTATATTATTTTTCTTTGGACACCCGATTTCACACCAACAATTAGTAATTGATAGGCTTGTCGTTCAAATCAAACTCAATTTCCGTCCTCCCGTTATGTTAGTTAGGGTCGTCTACCTATAAAATTGACCAGGGAATTAGAATGGCGTATGTCCAGCGCCCTGAGACCCTCCTGCCTTAATGCATCTGTCGAACGTCTCACCCCAAAGGAATTTTGTACGTGCTACGGCCTTGAAGGAAATTGTTAAACCGTATTGTGAAAATACTTACTACTCCTGTCCTGACGTCTTCACAACGTGCTGCAATAGTAGCATATTATAAGTTAGATTATAATGACAAATTATGTGGTTTGCGATTTCCTTACCAAATGTCGGGGTGTCTCAACGTGAAAATGATATTCTTGTTCCTGAAGAAATCGAAAATAAAACAAATATTTTTATTTTACCAACTAGATCTTTGGAATCTTATTTTACACACAAATCTGACATAATTGTAATAATACAGTTCCTGATTACAAAAGAAAATATTGTGTTGTATTCAGGTAAGGTTATGCATATCCCGGTTATGGCATTTATTGGTGTGTATTGGAAATGTGATGATCGGTACTATGTCGACATGGTGGGTGTAAAATAACCAGTTTTATATGGCTGGCGGTTTCCATCGATTCTATCCACTAATCTAGTTAAGAATAAATATAGCTTATCATATAATATACAACAAAATACGATAATTTATTTCCTGCTTTCAAAACACCTCCGTCTTGATTCAGCGTGGGACGCCTTGTGATTCTTGATTTGGCTTATTTGGAGATGAGCTAGTAAGCCTGGCATCTTTTTGGGTGACATTATGTCTGCAAACGCTTGGAGCTCTGATATCATGATCGACAAATTGTTTGCTTCACATACACGATGTGCAAAGTTTACTCATCGTGGCCGGAGAGAGGAATTCGTAGACGGCACAACATCGTTATGAATGTTAAATCAGAAAACATCCTGCCCGAGGATAGAAAAAAATCAATTTTGCTTGGACTCTCTTTCCTCCATAACAATTTTGAACTCTTTGAAGTGCGTGTTTTCGAGATGGTGTTTGCAACTCCCAAAAATAGTAAATCCTCGGTTACGGGTAAATAAACCCCTCGGTTTCCATTTGGACAGTGCGATACTATTACCCGCTGGTTGTTTTCAAATTTGAAAATTGTCATTACTACACTAAATGGGAAAAATTTTCATTTTGAGCTTAGATAGTCCTTTGTGATAAAATCTCATATTATATTTTTGGAAAACGAAGAAAAGTAATAAATACTGAGTGAGACCGACTACTATCATGTAATACCAGAATAAATAATTGCTTTAAGTGCAAAATCGATTTGCGTTACACTTAAGGGCTGACTGATATCAGGAAACGATGACATCTCTCCTGAATATAACGCCGCCCAAAAAAGGAGAAAGAAAAGTTCATTTTGCTTCCAGGAGGGATATGCCACCTCCATTACGTGGTAAACGTGACTTTGATGTACCCGGAATGGGGGACTCGCCGGGGTCGAGGTAGGTATAAAAAGGTAAACTAAAAAGAAACAACGAAAGCTAATCGATGACTTCTCTGCTCTAAAGGGAAGAAAGAAAGACAGGAAACTGTGTAAAATTCTCAGCACGTTCGCCATGTCCGTCCGATTTTTCATTTTAGAAGGCCCTGTAGACATAATATGTTTCTGTAGCAGGCTACTTAGAAAATAAAGAGAGCGCCACGTTAAGCAAGGAAAAAAACCAAAACAAAAAACAACGCGAAGAAGAATAACTCAGACAATAACGATTTCTCTGTGCTGATAGACAATGTAATGATCTTTGGAGCTCCACGTGTCCTTAAAACACGGTAAAACGAATCAAAACAAATAACGATTTCAAGATTCCTTTGCCATTTAAATTGTGCGTTGAGGACCTGACTCAGCGGCTGTCATTCATGGATGTCTTTTGTCTGGCTCGGTTAGTGATCCTTTCATCTGGTGGTATTGTCGTACTACTAGACTACGCTTGGCTTAGGGTCGACGGATGACCAAGGATAGAACAGGCCGCTATCTCTATACGGAGGCTATCACTATCATTCATTATGGATTAATGGCAGACAATACAAGTCTAAGTCAATGCAAGCGACTCGTTTTTGTTTTTTCGTCTTAAATCCCAATGACGATACTATGAGGCTTCGCATATCCAGTAGTATCTAGGTAGATATCGCCATAGTCTGTATATAACGCAATAATATCATTATTGTCTTCACCGTGGAGCTGTTAATAACAGTCTTATTACCAAATGGGATAACTTTACTAAATTTGATATCATGATATACTGATAATATCATGACGGCTTACTTTGACTAATATAATATGTATTACTTAACTATAATACTAGCTTTTACCTGATTGTAATGGTGACAATGAAAATGTTTCATTTCTCCCTGACAAAGGAAATTCGATCATTTGAGTTAGGAAGTTCTTACTGGCTAATATCAACGCTTTGTCAAATGGCACTTTGTAGAAGCCTATTATTAGGGGTTTGAGTTCTGGTTATAGACCCTTCCTCTCTGCTCATCTAGTCCACCCCCATGTCGGCGCTGACATTATGATCATTGGAGGCCGAAGCAGAGCGTAAAAATATAAAAGGACTCAACAAATAAACCACCCCTCATGCATAATTATTGGCCCATTATAGCTCAGATCGATTCATGAGGGATGGCCTGTCTATCTATCAGTTGTCACGGAAAGCCAATGTTATCATTATTCTCTCAGCCAGATGATAGTTGATATATGATATTGATGAGAAAGTAAACTAGGATACGTTGATTCGTTATGATCTATAATATGCAGATCAGCCGATGCGCCTATCATCATATTATCGATTCCTTGCATGCTGTACGCTTCTATTTTTTGTCGGCAAAGAAACATCAATCAAAGTGTGGCGCTATAGTGTTATTACTTCATCAAAACACCTGTTCTGCATCAACAGCTGGTGCTATTTACGATGTCACCACCACCTCGAACGTACACGTCCGCTGCCTCTATCACTGGTTCCCAGCTTCCTGTCTACACAGAGCCGTGTTCAATTTGCTTTTCATTTATTGTTTGGCTGACCGACAAAGATAGACTATTTAGTAATGGTCTCGTTTTTAACGACCTCTTACGATCGTCTTGTCTGCTTCCTTCTCTTTCTACTACTATATTGCTACTCCCTCTAATGATTATTATTCCTTTGCTATCGTCACAGTATCCCTTGAGATAGCTAAGATAGTTTAAGAAACAATGATGCCAGGACAATTCCAATCCAATCCAATCCAATACTGGCGCAGCTTCATTGCTGAAGGTGAACGCGACATTGTGTGGTGGGAGTGGTGTCAAGTTGGTGTCTAGTGCTGTGTTGGTTTTAGTTCAATTGCTCTGATCTGGGTCTTGAAACTTGATAGGCTGTCTGTTTCTCTAATTTGGTCTGGGAGGTATTATATCACACATATCATTGTTTCAATAGAATATGAATGAAAAGAAAACAAAGTTTTAGGAATCTAATAGCAGCTTAATCAGTCTATCGATAAACGTTGATTGTTTTTCTTTTCTTCTTATCTTTTTCAGGAATGACGAAAGAGTGGATGTTTGAAACAACGTACTACGGCGTTTATTCTTCAATACACTCTGGCAAACATGTATGACGTTACAATTATATGATACGTGTCAAAGATGATAAGGTGTATGGAAGAAATGAAAACAAATCGCAACTAGAGTGGTAAATGTGAACAGGATAACCTGACCTCTCTATCTCTATAACAAATCAATCCGGACACAGTAGCAGTAGCACAGCTAGCAGCTAGAGCTGTCGAGTCGAGTCGAGTCTTCCTTGCCTTCAGACAGACCGACCCCGATCTTTGTCTCTGCTGACAGATCCAATCAGTTCGGATATCAAATATTGATCGGCACCCAACCAATTCTACTACTACTACGACGACTACCTACTACCTAATCACCCACCCACACACCCGAATTACGACGACGACGACGACGACGACGATACTACGATGGAGTACTGCAGCCTGATGTACAACGTCACCAACGCCAGCCTACGCGATCGACAGGCCGGGGTGGCCAACGTGTCGAGGGAAGACTACGTCAGGATATGCGTCCACGCGTACAGCGCCATGGATAGCGACGTGTCCCCGTTCATCATCATCCCCTACGCCCTGATATTCCTGCTGGCCGTGGTGGGGAATACCCTCGTCATTCTCACCCTGATCCGCCACAAGAAGATGAGGACTATCACCAACATCTACCTCCTCAACCTGGCCATCAGCGACCTACTGCTGTCGGTCCTGTGCATGCCTTTCACCCTTGTACCACTACTCATGCAGGAATTCGTCTTTGGTCCCGCTATCTGTAGACTCATCCGATACGCCCAAGGTAGGTTTGGGAATACTATTGGATATAGTTTAACTGATTCTTATCCTTCTCTATCTGAAAACCAACTTCCGTGAAAACAATGTTCCATTCAATTTATAATGTAGACCTTTTGGCCTATCAGCAGTGTCAAATACAATAAACTGTTCATAAAAAACAAAAAGTAACGTGGGCCTTGACGTGCCAAAAGTAAATGTCAAAACTTTTAGGTACGAGATACCTAATAAATCCAACAATTTCAAATGTCTGACAGCACAGCCTATGAATGCCATCGACTCCCCCTCCAACCCCCCCCCCCTCCCCCAACCCCTTTTCCCCATATGAGGCTTGTCCATACATCACACATCTTTGTTTTTTTAACTTTACCATACATGAAACGAACGTATTTTCACACATCATAGATAGAACAAAAGAATGATATATACCGGGTTATTATAGGGAGAAGCATAATAAGACTTAATTTACGGTTTGTGCTTCTAGCCACAGAAAATCGAAGTCTTCCGTATAATTAAGAATTTGACACAGGCACACGTCACAGCTGGTCTTCCAATTAACTAATTAACACCAGGCGTACGCTTCGTAGGCTATTATCACGATTCTGAATACTCTACCCTGTATTATCTTTGACCAAAATCAATGCTCTGGGGCAGTGGACCGTTAAACTTCATACTGCAGCAGCTGATGACTAAATGTATTTATCTTTTTAAAAGGAATAATACAATTATTAATTTAACAAATCAGTAGAATTAGTATGTCTCAGCGTAAAAACACAAAACGATCACCCCTCCCCCCCCCCTCCCCCTTTCTGCCTAGACTGATCCCGGCTGAAAAATAATCGGACACGACTTGTGTAAATTATTTTATGAATAAAGTAAGCACAATTAAACATGATCTTAAAACGATGCTATCATGATAATATACGATTATTTAATATCATGATGATGGATCATGATGGTCTTCTCTATAATTCTTTTTTCAAAGAGTTATGATATACGTATATATGTAAGGTAAATCGCGTATCCTCGACTTAGTACAACTAATCTATTATTCTAATAATAATATGATAACATTATGTCTCGATGCAGTTTCAGCAATCATGAATCACTTCCTCCTCCAAACTGGAGTAGTGCCAGCATGTTACTTACTTGCTGTTAATAATTATTGTCCAACCACTTTTGAATATCATTATAATTTATCATGTGAAAACAAGAGAATACAAGGTAACATAAAGTATGTACAGAGTGTACAGTATGTGTCAATAGGGAGGTTACAATGTGTGTCTTTAATATTGACCTCCTTTTCAAGTTTTCCCTTATTCTAGTTTGATCAGGGATGCAGGGATTTGATTATGAAGGGTTCATCATTGCCTTGTTTTTAAAATGAAATTGGAATAGCAGATAGATTGATTGTCGACCAGAGGCCCTAGAACCTCAATTTGTCAAAAAGGGTTTTGAATCAAGATCATTACAAATAACATAAGCAATGCATTGTTGGTTGTATTCAAAGCTAAATGGATAGATAGAGGAACTTCTTGAATTGTTCTCTTTCTTTTCGTTATTTATTGGGAGTCATAAAATTCCCTTACCCGAAGTCTGGACAATTGTCAGATAATTTTGTGTTGCGTCATTTACATGTCTGATAGAGAGATCGAACCAAACTCATATTCTTGCGCAATTCCAGATATTATTATCATTATTTTTGCTATGGAGTTGCTACGTCGCTCTATTCAATCTACTACTACGTATTTTGATCACGTTTCTTCAACCACTGACTATAAGTCTTCTATCGCCACTAAGACTAAGTACTCCATTATTCCGTCCGACCTTTTCCAACACACAATAATGCATTAACAACGCATTGAGCGAGAGAAATGCCTACGTGCGTGAGCACCTAAAGTTGTGGTGTGAGTATGATGAACCGCCATTGTGAGTTACCGTTCCATGACAACCGCGCTTTGCAGACAACGACTAAAATGTTTACCGAAAGCTAAGTTTACACAATGCTCAACCGTGATTTAACGGGGGATAAAAAGAAGAATCTAACTTCCAGCATCATGATATATGTCAGGAATTATTCGCATCGAACATTAGGTTAACCAAGACTCAATAAAGCAGGACGGGGGAATGGTTATGGTAAACACAGACACATTCATCGATTTTTTTCCTTCAACATTATGGTTTGTGTCCCAGTCTGAACACGAAATGCGTTTACATTGTGATTGCAGTAGCTAGCGAGTTCTTTCAAGTATTGTATGGTTTATTTAGACGGATGTAGTATGCCGAGTCTGTCCGAATGAATTTTCTTCCTAAACCAACAAGTCGTGATCATTTTGATAATGAAATATCATATTTACCATTATTGCTGTCAGTCTAATTTTCAATAGAATAGAAAGAATCAATGGACATATAGATAAATTACCCCCTCCCCCCAAATTACATCAAATCTTATTTGCGTTACTATTTGCTATCCAGCTTTGCTCAACCCCAAATACAACACCCCTTTGTGTAACGGTGATAATATTATGCTAATTTGATTAATGCTCCCGGTTATTTCATCATATAAATCCCCGGTATTGACAGACTGGGGGCAGACCACCCTTTTAATAATATGGTTTTCCCAAAATAGGAGTTCTAGCAGACTGAGGTGGAAATAAATGGTCCGCTCTTTTCGCCAAAACGACGAACCAAAGGTTAATCAACTCGTCTTTCCAACTTTTTAATCACAACAAAGAAATTATAATCTCGATAGTAATGAGATCTTAATTGATTGTCTGGTTCAGTTTCATTTTCGGGTTTTCCCCTCCCCCTTGGTTTACGAAATCTAGTTGTAGGATTGAACGCTTAGGCAAATCGGAGAAGGACGATGATATAATGTTCGTAGGTCCCGTGTGCTAGTTACCCAGCGCGTGAAAAGACTTGGCAGCTGTTGAATAAAGAAGAGCAACCTACAAGACCGCTGCCGGGCACAGTGACTATGTCAAAGTTCATACTATTAAATAACGTACACTACTACTACTAGTAACAGTGTGTGTGGTGACGCCTGAACGGCAGCAAGCAGTACGTATCGTACTGAACAGTATCCCTAGATACATTTGAAAAAAATAAAACAGCACAGATGGTTTGCAAATTATTGGAAGAATAAGAAGGAAAAAAGGAGGAGGAAGAGAAGAAGAAGAAGAAGAAGAAGAAGAAGAAGAAGAAGAAGAAAAGAAGAAGAAGAAGAAGAAGAAGAAGAAGAAG
>JAUEKX010248689.1:0-10108 GCA_031834005.1 Dendronotus venustus
ACATAATAATATATGTGTTGATATGCTCTCTTCTCAGTATTGCTTTAAATGCATGTCAAATAATATAATTTTACTCATTATACTTATTGCAACTTTTTTTTTTACATGTTTAATTAATAATTTGCTGTTCACATCAAAATTTATTTAATTTATTTCGTACCCGTTCATTCTTAGAACACTAATTGCGTAAAATAAATTTTAATCTAATTTTTATCTTTTACCTGATACTATCAATGTACTTTTTCCCGGCGTCGATATGAGCCATGGAGGTCAAATTACTTCTGTCCCTTAGGTTGAATTAATGCATCATATAGCAAATTTTGATATTCATATATATAAGGATTTTAGCAAGTTATTAACAAAAACGACTGTATTACATTCACTATTCTCATTGGACGAGATCCCTTGTTGGTTAGTTTCAGACTTTTAACGCTAAAGATAGTAAGATTTGACATTGATTTAACCAGTTGATGCTAGTTAGTTGTTTTCAAAGATTGGTTTATTTCAATTCAATAAATCCATCTTGATGATAAAGACTGAAACTTCTATTCTGTTGTAAGATATGAACTAAATTTCCTCGTATTTTATTGCTATGTTGATTTTTTAAAGATAAGAATAGGTTTGTTTTAGGTACCTGCCTCTCTCTCTGTTTTGTATATTAATTAGTTATGTCTTAATTATAATACGATAGGAATAAACTAAATATTATCCATCTGTTCTTCCCTGACAGAAAACAAAAAGATCTCCAAAAAGGGCAGCATCAGCTTCGATGTCATCCTCAAGCCAGCAGCGGCTGACTCGCCCCGGCCTGTCCTTCCCCGATCCCCGAGCGACAACAAGCAGAAAGATTTGTCTGAGGAAAAGATTGCCATGAAGCTGAAGAAAGCAGAACAGAGACGAAGTGTGAGTGGTCATGCTACTCTTCTAGCGCATTATTGTGTAGTAGTGTGCTTGCGGCGTTGCTCTGTGTGGCTGACGCGTGGGTTATTCCAGTCTTTTTTCTTTCGGAATTAAATCCAAAATGACAATCCCACTTTAGGACAATAAAATAAAAGAAGCAATTTTTTATTCTTTTTTATGAACTCTATTTTGTCTCTAGGTGACAATTATTGGTTATAATTGTTATATTTTCATTTCTATTTCATGTATTGTCTCGCTGATTGCCGTTGTTCAAACACACACACACAGTTGATAGAGCAAGACCGCTTGGACCAGATAGCCAGGGAACGCCAAAAGGCCATTGAGGTGATAATCAAGGCACAGTCTGAGAGTCAAGAGTTCTCCAAGAAAACGGAAGAGAAGCTCAGGCGCTCAATGGAAAGCAGACGGGAAAACAGGGAGACACAGATAAGAGCTCTGCAGGAACGTCTGCGGGAACATGTGAGTGTGGCGGCAGGTTTTGTGGACACCTGTGTGTAGTGGGCTTGTTTATATCTGTATTCCTAAAACGTAAATACATGTTTTGTGACCTGGTTTGTTTCTAGCATCTCTTAAAATGAAGAAAGACATACATTTTTTTCCCCTTTCATTTTGCAACTATGTGTTGATCATTATTGTATGATTATGTTACTATTGTTTTTTGTTTGTTTTTGTTTTTTGGGGGTCTAAGAAAATAGTAAAGCAAAAGAATGAGAACTAAAAGAGAAGGGGGATACCAAGGTGGCAGATTGATTTAGCTTTTGTAGATTCTCTAGAAGGGTTATTTCAAAGTTTTGAGGACTGCATCATTTATTTTGCTATACCTGGACAGTACGCTCTCTCTCTCAAGTATAATGTATGTAGAATTAGATCTAAAGAGTAATGGAAATTGGGGAAGTATGAATTTTCCATTTGTTTATTCCATCTATTGCTACCTTTGCCTTGAGTTATTTCTATCTTTATTTATTTTTTCATGATTTTTTCCCCCTTCTTTTGTACTAATAGAGTTATTACTTCCTTTTACTTTATGTTGTACCTACGTATGCCAGAAGATTGCATCATATGTGGTAGTGGTGATGATGGTAAGACAGTAATAGCGGTAGTGATACAAACAAAAAACATGTCAGTCAAAATCACAGGTATAATAATAGTACGATAATGATCGTGAAAATGATGATAAAGATAAAACCAGATTGAATAATGACTATAGATACAAACAGATGAAACCATCCGGTTGTGTCTTTCCTATTTCTGATGAATGGTTTGTATCTCTTCTCATTTTTGTTTTGTTTTTATCCCTTTGGTGGCTGGTGGCAGTCGGTCAAAGTTCACGATGTTCAGAAGACGGGCTTCGAGATGGTGAAAGAATTTGAGGCAAAGGCCGAGGAGAAACTTTCCCAAAAAATGGAAACATATGAAGAGAACCGAAAGAATCAGTTGTGCTCTATGCTCTCTAAATTGCAAGAACATGTAAGTTTATTTCTACAAAAACTTTACAGCCATTATTTAACGCAACCCTATTTCTAAACTACCTTGTATTTCATTGTGTGAAATTAACTTCAACTTCCTTTGCCCATAACTATTTTCATTCCTTGATTTTGATCTATTCTATTGTATTTTTGTCTTCTTCTTTTGATTTTTGTTTGTTCTGTCTTTCCTTTTTTTCATCCACTTACATAAGTTGAAGAGGAAATTTTATTTATATTTATTTTTCCATTGCGTTATTTTTCTGTTTGAAAAAGAAGGTAAATTTGAATTGTTTGCAAGTATGATTCGTTGCGGTGAACATTTCATATTTTTGTAGGGGATCCTTCTGGCCTAGATGAATAAAAGAGTTTTGAATTGAATCGAATGAAACGTGTACCTGTAAGAAAGATCTCCCTGTAAATGATTGATCATTGTTTTGAATGATCAGGTTGATTACTGTACTGTAGGTACATATAGCTTGAAACCTGTGTAGACTTGTGCACAAATTTATCATATAATTTAATTCTGAAAATATTTTTGTGTGCATTTTTATTCCTTTTTAATTTTGTTTCTGTATGATCTGTTGTTTTTATCTTTATTTGTGCTCTGAGACTGAGATAAAGAAAAGTGAAATGTTAAACAAAAATATGTACTTGTTTATTAAGATTCTTTTTTAAAGATTTTAGAAATTACATTTTGTTCCATGTCATTTCTTAATTTTTCTACACCCGTGGATCCAACCGTGTTCTTGGTATAGAAAATATGTAGATCATCATTTTGTCTTATAAAAGTAGTCTTTTTGTTGTAAAATATATTTTTTTAATTAAAAAAAATGCCTGCTAGTAATCATTGTTACAGATTTTTTCCCTGATGGATGAAAGGCATTTTTGGAAGATGAAAGGGTTAATGGTGATAAATCTATCTTTTGTTTATTTCAGGCCAATCACATAAATGAAGTGTGCGTTGCCAGTGAAAACCGTGGACCCAACACTGATGAACTGCAGGAACAGTTGGTACTGAAGATGGAGAATGCCCTCAAGAACCGTGAGGAGCAGCTCCGTTGCATCCAGGAACGACTGGCCGAACACGTAGGTTTATTTTCTACGATTAATTAAACATAGCCAGTACAAAATGGTCGCAGTTGACGTCTAGAGAGAGGTACCAAACCTGCCCGTCATGGATCACGGTACGAATCCCAGCCAGGGCTAAGATATGCTGTGTGGCTACAAGTCCTATCAGGTCTCAACCTTGATCAAATCTAATAGCCTATCTGTATTGAAAGGGCCGTAAAACTACAAAGTCTGAACGTCTTATTTAGCACCAAGTTTTATTCCAATTTCTGTACGCAAGTTTAAATTATAGACCAAGGAATTGCTCTCACACACCTTGTGGGTGATTGGAAATGAACCTGACAACTGATACGCATCATAATTATTATTATGTTTGTTGAAAAGTAATCTGATTTTGTTCTTTGTTTTTTCATGTCAATAGGAAAACCGCATCAAAGAAGTTCAGAAGAAGAAGGGAATGGTCTCCTCAGGAGAACTGGAAATCGCTGACATCGCTGATGTCTAGAGGAGGAGGAGGAGAAGCACAGTCTGCCGATTGCAGAACCAACAGAAATTATACTTGTATTGAATTTGAAGATAGGACATTGGATTTGATGATAAGATAGATGTCGATTTTACGTAATCAATTTGATTTACCAGAGATACAAGATGTCAACTAAATTTTCTTTGCTATAAAGTGATGTGGGGATAATAGATATGCTGTCTTTAATGTGTAAAATCTCTCTCTTTATTCATAGTATATAATATTAACGAGCTATTCAGATATTTGCTAAAAATTGTTGGCCATTATATGGCCATGATGTTTATTTCAGTGAACAAATTCTTAAACTTAAAAGAATGAGAAATGAACGTTGTTTCAGACATTTGTATTTATATTTAAAACGTTATGGTAAGCTTGACTTTGTCCTGCAGATATTCAAGCTCTGCCTATAGCTGCATCATGTCACTAAGCAAGCAGTCACAATCAAGGCTTATCTAGTTTGATGCTGAGTATTCTCGTCTCTATGATGTACCTACTCAAACTTGTATTACGATGAATCTCAAAACTCTAGCCATTTTTTGTCACTCTATTCAAAAGTACATTTGCCAAAATAGTTTTTTGATATTATTATTATCAATAGAGTAGAAATTATTTGAAAATGAATCTTTACTCTAGATATTTCTCAACTAGAGAAATTTTATGAGGAGAAAAATGTCTTTCTTTTTTTATATTAAGTTTACTCCTGTCAGTTTTGTTACATTTTAAAACTGGTAACGAACGATTTATAAGCATGATTACTATCGTTGCTTTTGTAATTGTTATTGTAATATTTGTATATTGGGACCAATCAATTGTTCCTTGAATTTTCACAAAAGTTCTCACCCATTGCGATTAATGTAATTGCTAGTGTAACGATGCTAATATATTTAGCGATAGAACACCGGCCTGTATTGCATCAAACCTCTCTCTCTCATCCATCATTTCAACATTATGTTTTATCCAACTATTTCTACTACTCACCAATACTAATACACCTTGTTTTGCATGAATTGAATTTTGTATTCAAATTGAATACATTCAGAAAGATAATTTGAAAGGAGGTAAAAAGTATTTGATTATAAAAAGCGGAACATTTTAAGAAACATGTCTTTAGCTTCCATTGTTAAATACATTTCGTGTCAATCTTTTTCTCCTAAAAATTGTTCATTTAAGAGGATATAAAGATCTGATGAAATCTTCTGTTTGCTCAGTCTGCACTCCCTAGAAACAAAGTGTATTGTTCTAAGAATGGATGGGTATGGAATGACTTTTGATGATTTGTGTGTCTGGCTTGAAATTTGTAAGATAACACTTGCAATGAGTGGTCACTCCTGATTGAGAATGCATTTTGTACTTATTGAACCATTTTGAACAAAAACTGCCATTTTTTCCATTCTGATTTGGATCTGCCTTAACCGTTTTATGTGTTGTGTACCTTTGTCTCCATCGTGAAATGAAGAAAGAACAAGTCACAAAACACCTATGATTAATGATACATGTAGGGCTGCTTTGCGTAATTTGCTCTAGTAATTGATGTCATTGTTTCCTTATAGATTTGCATTGTAATTGGTTGCATAGCTTTGGTAATTGTTACATGTTACATACAACTTAATGGAAGTTTGGGTTTGATCGAGATGGATTAGGGAGTAGTAAGAAAAAAACGTCGACTTGGCTGAAGGAAGATCAGACAGAGAGAAAAGAAACGTTGCGGAAAATGTATGCCAGTTGTACTAAAACTAAAAGACTTCCTTTGTTAATGAATCTGCTGCATGTTGTAACAACACAATGCTATTTTGTGCCTCTTTTCTTGCTCTGTCTTTGTACTGATATATTTCGTTAGGTAAATATAAAAAAGCGTCTAGCCAGGAGAAAGCACAGATTACGCTATTGGGTTTGTCTGGTTTTTTCGTCATAAACACATCAAAGGTGGGTGTGGTATAGGCTTCCAAATTGTATGACATCATTGTTTTTGGAGTATCGTTTGAATGGTTGCACCCCCATTTTATGTCCAATGCCTCGGCCCATTTTATGTCCAATGCCTTGGTCCCATGAGCGCCACCCATCCCTTCTTCATGGCGAGAAAGAATTCATAGTTTAATTTCAAATAACTACATCCATAAACCATTTTCCCCCCCTTGTTAAAAGGTCGTCATCACTTCTATGCATCATTTCCCATTCTCATTAATGCAAAATCATTACCATTATTTTAATTACCATGTTCAAGGTGCATATCATCTTTTTTACTTGTATTTGGAACCTTTTTCTAACCCAGGCCATTTTGTCATCAGTATTTTATTCTAGTCGAGACAAAACTACCACTTTTATGTCCTTTCCTACAAGTAGTAGATGAGTCTATTCAGTGTCCTCTCAAGTACATTTGATATCGCTATCACTGCCTTCATATTGATGTTAATTGTAATCAGCTGAATCTTTTTTTGCTCTTGAACTGAATTTTGGTTTCTAAAGCTTTTATTCCTTTACACAGTAATTTCTAATCAAAATAATGTTTAATGTTTATATTGATTGCTTCATGAAATGCATAGGATAATACAATTTATTTGATTAAAATATTTCATCCTTTGTAGTAAGCTTTGCATCTTTTCACGCAAATGTATATTGATATTACTGTCACTTCACAATGTTTTATTGAACATTTGATTTGAAAACTTAAAATTAAGTTACGCTGTTATTTTTTACCATTATCTACATAATTTTGTAATTTTTCATAGGATAGAAAATTTTGTTTTGAAATTTTGCAGAGCGCTTGATCTATTTGTGTAAGCTAAAATCAAACTGGTCCCAAAGCTTCAACTTTCTGCATGAAATTTTCAGTTAATAAAATACTCCAGCATTGGCTAATTGAAAACTTGCTTGTTTTGTTATTTACAATTAACTGTGTTGAGAATGAAAGGGGGCACGTATTGCCAGGGGGACCTCCGAATTTTACATCTGTCTCCGATGGGATGAGGAAAATGGTGTAAAGAGTCTTTTCCAAGGTCGAAATGCCCCCCACCCATCACCCTCGGACACCAATCCTCAGAACAGCCTACTCCAAGTATAATACAGATACAGATACAATGTTGGACCCAGTCAGAATTTGAACCCTGGACCCTCCTATATCCAGATGGATATGCTGCCGACTACATTACCTCTTGATGTAGTACTTAGTACTAGTATTGATTTAAAATAAATACACTTCTACCTGCCACCACCACCCCATTCCACAAAGACCTAAGACTGCCTCAGCAGGGTGTTGATAACCCAGGGACTTCTGAGATTGCCTTTATTGGCCTAGAGGGCTCATTGTCATTTTGGGTTCAATTCTGAAATAAGATGCCGCTAGTTAGGCAATAGGAGTTAGTTTTTTGCTCAAAGAAAAGTGCCCAAGTGGGACTTGAACCCGGGTTATTCAGGTCTCAATGCCTGTGCCACCTCCTAGCACTTGTAGTTCTGAATTGACTTTGTCAACATGGACATAAGAAATGAGGAAAAAACGTGCAAAATTAAGTTATAATGGGTCATTTTATTTCTAACTTTGGTTTCACTATGATTCATCACATTGAGTAATAAGAATGATATATCTAGTACCGGTATATATTTATAATGTTCTCAGCTGCTTGGGTAATGAGTTTGAAATATACGACAAAGACAGAGCATATTTTCACATTTGACCTACAAGTACATTACCATTTTTAAGTACGTCTTTGAGATTAATAGTAGTAGTATAGTTAGTAAGGCATTCAGTAGCACAGACTAGTGTTGAGTAATCAATAGCATCAATAAGATTTCTTTTAGAAATGGTACATGTAGTATGGTTTCCTGTAAAACAACCAAAATGAATTCATAAATTATGGCGTCATTGGTCATCCACTTGAGTGGTTAATATAATAAAGAAAAAGATAACAAATATAATATGTTAATAAAATAGACATTGGAATTACATGGTGGGTTTTATCACGATTACATATAATCATTTAGTAGACATTCATTAACAATTTCTTTGATTATAACAAGTACGTAATGGACTAGTTTTTGAGGTAATGCAATAATAATCTATGGAATGTAACAATAAAAATGCGATTACAAGGCACGATAATGGTATCACATATGGATGCATTATAAGGATAAACTAAAAACTTTAAACAATCAACAAACATTCCTGAAACTGAAAGAAGGTCAAGATCACAGTTTTTCTTTTTCCTTTCTCTTAAAACAGACAGGCACGGTACATACATACAGATGCACTACACAGATCAGTTACACACACTTTTCCTCGACATTGTCATAATCTGGTGCTTCAAAAACTCTGAAAAAAAATTGTACTTGTACTGATGAGCAATATTCTCTTTTGTCCTCTGTCCAATCAATCTTAATGACATTTTCTATTTCTATACTGCGGAATGACAGCAAGAGGAAAGACTAGGACTAATGTTGTGCAAGGGGGAATAATGGAATGCTTTACTTTCTCATCAACAAGAAAATATATGGACAATATTTACATTATTGAAAGAAATGAAAGGGGAAAAGAAAATTGTTAACTTTTAGTTAGTTATCTACTTTGAAAAAGTTTTGAAGAAGAAAAAAAAAGGGGAGAAGGAAAAGAAATCTAAACACTAAAGAGCCTTTCCTGCTGCTGTTGCTGCTCATTTCATGTCTAGTTGACAGGCATAACTGCTGGTGTACTGCTGACATTGGACTGATTCAAGGGGATTCCCCTCTTTGGGACATAGGCATCCTTTCTGGGCACCATCTTGATGCACTCCACGATGGGACAGACAGACAGACACAAGGTGCACCCTGGGAAAGGAACAGGGAAATCGTTACTTTTACATTTTAAAAATTGATGATTTTTATAGCGCTTATCCATGGTCTTCACCATGCTCTAAGCACTTTACAATGTCAAATTAATCATAGAAAGATTATAATATGTTGGGCACTAAACATACAGTGGAGCTTGAGTTTCATTGAGACCGATAATATCAGTGAACAATATACTTTTGGAACCGAGCATACTATTTATAGGCTACACTACATACACCCATTGACATAGTTTGAAGCCGTACAAATATTTCAGCAGGATTTCCAGCTTGGTGGTCAGCGAGTGCACTGACCATTTGACCAATGTAGGGTCCTTCGAACAGTTAAAAAATTAGATATCTACCTACAGCGAGAAGACTTTTTAATGGGTTTTAAATTTGAACAGAAGGAGTTTGTTTCAACATTCTGAGTATCATCATAATCATATTATGTAAATTCTCAAAGTTGTTGGTTTAACACATAATTCCAGGTTGTTGCATTGGAGGCACCTCTGTTTTATGATTTATAGTTGGTCTGTTTAAAAAATATTTGAGACAGATGATAGGGCTGAACATAGAACCTTACAAATTTTGGCTTGTCAGATATTGAAAAGTTTATTTACGCCAATTTTGTTTTCATTATCTCATCATCATTAGGCCTATGAAGTAAACAGTATAATGACACTACATACACAGCCTTCTTATAGTATAGCAGTAAAAGTAAGAAAAAGTTTTACCTGTGCAATCTTTTTCCTTGACTAGAGGCAAATGAGTTTCTGAGTCGAAGGAAATGGCTTGATAGCCGGAGTCGTTGCACGTCATGTAACATTTGCCACAATTGATGCACATGTCCTGGAAACAAGCAAACGAAACAAAATCACACACAGACATTTGAGTACAGTAGACTAAGTAAGTACACTAAGTATCTACCTACAGTGTAGTTTATTTTTTAAATACTCCAAGTCTATGGGATTGAACACAGAAGGAGTTAAATTTCGTTGATAATGGTGAGGGCCATTGTAAAAGTTTTTATAATGACCAGTTTATCACAGAACAGGTTTTGGATGGGTTTATTGCAAGAAGCTTATATATAAAGGGGAGGGAATGTTTCGCTCATTGGCTATGTTACAAAATTGAAGCCGGTGGACACCCAAGATGGCGGCTAAGCTCCGCCCACCGGCATTGTTACTTGTAAAATAGTCAGTGTGCGAAACGGTCTCTCCCCCTATTTGAGCTTCTTAGTGTAACTAAGTGTGTAGCACGAAGTAACACACTTTTTACGACATGTTTTGGTCTTCCCAATATGGCAAAACTTGCTTCAACATTGTGACGTCACG
>JAUEKX010249131.1:0-10104 GCA_031834005.1 Dendronotus venustus
ACGGCTCCCAGAAGCAGACACGGTATTTTTGATCCCAGATGTTCACTATAGTCAACAACGGCACTTAAAGGGTTAATATTTAGTTTTGTATTTTTATATGGAAGCTGAACAGTAACAATTATATACGTTTCAAAGTTTAGAATTAGCATTTTAAACCTTTTCAATGTTCTAAACTTATAATCACTTTAATCAATTTAATATAAATTTAAGGCTAACGAGTGAATTTGCCATATAGCTGATATATGTTAAAGCAATCTAAGTTATCTTTCCAAAACTTTTAAATTTCGTTAGTTTTTTCTTACGTCAATTAGCTCAAAATTTAATGTTAATGAAGATAATAACAAAAGAAGTACTTAGTCAAAATATTGGACTTTCTTGTCTAAGGATTAAGATCTTATGGGCTGCCAATATTTAATTTTTTTTTTTTTTTTTTTTTATATATATATATATATTTCTAGTATGCCATAGCTGTCATTAGATATGCTTGTACAGTTGAGACTACTAAGAAGTTTATTTCTTATGTATTATTAGTTTTGCTCAGATTTTAATAATAATTCTTGTTAATTTTCAGATTGATAGCCATGTAAAAGACGACTGTGAATTTCAAGTTGTAGAATGTCATTATCGACTTGCTGGATGTCAAGAAAAGGTATTCTATAAATTTCTGCTTTGAACAGAAATGTATTTCGACTGCTTAGCAGCTGTCTTAAAAATAACAACAAAACATGCATAAAGTAGCGAAATTCCATCCTATACCAATCTATTTTAAATCCACTTTAGATACTCCGTAAAGATATGTCAATACACTGCAAAGAATCCACTCAAAGCCATCTACTTGCAATGTTTGGAATTGTTCAAAGCATGCAAAAGTCAATTGAAGAAAAAGATGCTCAGATATCCCAATTGTCCAAAGAAGTAGAACTGGTGAAAACTGTCCCAAGAGAAAATGATATTTTGAAGCTCTTGTGCAAAGGCTTTGACCAATTTATTCCACCAAATGGCACACAAAATGCATACCAAAATTGGTACAATAAAATTAATGGAATAATGGAAGCGTTCGTGCTCTACATAGGAGATGATTTCTTGTTTTTTAAATTGAGTATACCATCAAAAAAAGTCAGAAGTTTTTATTCAATTGATTGGTATTCATCAATTGATATAAAAAAGAAAATTCACCAATCTAGCCATGGTTTTTTAGAATGGAATAGCAATGATTTTAAAGTGTACATCAACAAAGAAAAGTGTATTTATGAAAATGAAGATTTCATTCTGATAAACCAAACACCAAATCAGAACACAGGATGGAGAGGGTCAGACCAACTAAATCTTTACCTCCGCACTAATATAACTTATTCCGTTGCATGCATCCTACACCCCTCACAACAACAACAAACTCGCACACAAAGTGCATCACCAGCTCAGACATACTTTGGCAATATCCAAAATTATCGTTTTAATGGAAATAAAGGAGAATGTTCTCTTATCTTCTGCGCTCGAAAAAATTAATAAAATAAAAATCGGACACGGCAGTTTGGATATTTTAAAATGTTATGACTGATTGCTGCTACACAACTGAGAATTGTACACGCATTGTACTTAAGCGTTACAAAGAGATTTTGCTGCTTCTATACTCAAGACTACCAGAAACTGCCTAAACAATAAGATATCAAACTAACATATGAAAAATATTAACACTTATGAACTATCGTGATGTGAGTATTCACTTTACTTTTTTATTGTTTTAAACCATTACAGAGCACACAGATTTCAGATATCAAGGTGAGTTGTAAGGATATTGTAATTTCATGTTGTATATTATATGATTAATTAACTGTTTTGTTCGAAAGATAATTTTGCACGCATTTTGATTCATGGAACTTATAACATGTGTCATAAAACTTCCGTCATGAAAACGTCCGTAAATTTTATTTTGATCAGAAGATTAAGTTATAATATAAGAATGTTTCTAAAAGAATATAGATATATCTGCCTTTCACTACCAAAGTTACTGTGTCTGCTTTTAAGAAAATTTTTTCTCACAATAATGTACTTGTTGTATTTGTCTTTGGAAAATTCTAAAACTGTATTTCCAACAAAAACCTATTTTTCTCATTTTTGTCCTTATGTCTAGGAATTCCCCCTAAAAAATAATTGCTACTATTTCAGAATGTTCGATTTAATGGTTCACATTATTAGCCTTTCAGGTGTGTAAGAGTTAAAGAATTAGTTAAAGTTCTATGTAATAATACAAGTAGCATCATTGGTGCATGTAGCAATTCGAGTCCATTCATTCATTTAGTACGGAAGTCTCTTTTTTTGGTTTGATAAAAACTCTTTTTGCCTCCATTCTTATATCTCCAAACTTGTTTAAAAGATTTTACTATGAAAATTTTACATGGTCTTGAATTGGCATGTGAACAACCTCGAACATCCATTCATTTTCACATCGTATTATCGGTGCTCTATTAGAAGTAGGTGGATAGTAGTTCAAAAGCTTTTAAGGGTTTGCGACTTTTGACTACCTTTGACATTGTGGCCGGAAACACTCCTCCTCTCTAAGGGTGCTTAGCTTTAGGATAATGCAAATGTTCCAATTCGAATTATGCAGATTATATTTATTTAGCAATTTTTAATTCACAGTCAAAGTTGTTACAAAAATTCAATAATACAGTGCTGCCTCGTTTGTGGTGCAAGCTGCATATTAACTTTATGATAAAAATCAAAATAAACAATTTATCTTTCACTCACTTTTTTCAGGTTTTGTTTGAGGGTTTATGCACTGGTTAGGTTTTGTCACATGGGTTTTTGTTTTGTTTTTCAGGTTTATTTCAGGCCTTCTATTTGGCAGGTTTTGTCATATGGTCTTTTTTTCATGTTTACAGGTTTTGCTTTTTGGTTTTTATCAGATTTTGGTCTATATTTTTTAGTTGCTTTTTAGATTTCTCATTTGGTTTGTTGTCACAATGGATCAGTGTCTTAGTTTTCTGATCTTTTTTTTTTCACACCTTAGGGAATTTTTTTTTAATTACTTTTTTATTATATTATATATAAGACTCAACACTCTCAGTCACATTCAATCTGGTTGACACTCTATGACATGACATAAGAAATATTCATCAACTTAGTCACTGAGTCAAAAGGTCAAAGATGTGCTACAGAGATTAAGTGTATTATAACTGTCAATTTCAAACTCAACTCAAGAATGCTTTAGTTCAGTTCAATTACAATTCAATCAATCACTATCACTTTATTGCATACCAGTTCAATTTTATACTGGCTACCTGGTAGGTTTCATTTTGTGTCTTTTTGTTTGCTTCTATGTGTCAGCCATTTTGGATTAGGCGTGGTCTCTCAAGTTAGGTTAAGCTTAAATTTTGTAGTCATCTCTTTTATAGTTACTTTTTATTCATATCATGTATTTCAAGCCCTCAATATTATTTAGTCATTATACTCAGTTTACTTTAATATTTGTAATTTTCATTCTTTAGTTTGAACATACTTACCTCATAAAGTTACAAACGTGTCAGTTTCTACGGTATGCACTAACATCGTTTTCATTAAAAACAAATTGAATGTACATAGAGATGTCCAATTACTTTAATTTTTGATATTCGTCAATTGATATAGAGATGAAAATCATGATTCGGCGTGAAATATCGGAAGAGAGTAAAAAACATAAAAATAATTTATTTCTAGCAGTGCTAGAAGGCGATAACATAGCTATGAGCTTGAAACTATATGAATATAGTCAAACAATTTTTTGGAATCATTCTGCCATGTTTTACGAGAAAGCTATTAAGCTATTAATTATTACAAAGATATGACAAAATCATCCTAATTAACCTAAATATATTGTTTTAGAATCTCATTTCAAATTACAGCTTTTAGGGGGTTTGCATTAACAGTATGTACACTGATGGTTCCGACGCTTATAGTTAAAAGTTTCTCGCCTTTTCACCTTTTTGGACTCGGTTGGAAAATTTCATTTTATTTTTTCTATTTTCTATTAAGTAACTACTAAGCCTAACTTTGAGCCTGAAAGTGGTGAAAAGAATAAGCAACTTTTCGGGATTGAGCAAGTCAAGTTGCTTAAAAAAAAGTGTAATCACAATATCTGGGAAAAGTATTCGACTTTGCGAATGTCCCAGTAAAGCTGAGCTCTCGGTAAGTTGGACTCTTTTAAAAAAAACGCTCAAAAGATCTTATGTACATTCATATATTTTATATTTTATAATCTTCTGTTATCGTTGGTTTCAGCTTTCTTTTATGGCAAGCAACCAACGATAGAAATCTCTCAATACAATAAGTTATAGATCGGGAGAACTCGGATAATTTTTCAAACATTTTAGATCGCAATTTCCTCGAGCTTATCGGATGGAGTAAATTAAGAGGGAAAAAAATGAGGAGTCAATTGTCAAATTTTGGGTAAGCTAGTTTCGAGTTATTGGTATTTAATTGCATCATTTGTCGCTCATTTTTTAGAACGAAAAAACGGCGTTTTTGAAGAACGTGTGGTATTTAAGAAAATGTCTAAATAATATAAAGGTTAAAATATAATTCGAAATAAAAAATATAAATTTATTATCTTCCTTTTCTTTAATGATAACAATTTGAAACTTTCTCAGATAGTAAAGAATAGCTCCATTTAAATTTTAAGCAAACATATTTTAATGCAACCACCTGATGTTGTACGTTTATTTTACAGACCTCTTGCCTTTTATTAATATCTTAAAAAAAAACCTTATAAAGTTTGAAGGTATTGAAGTTGTTAACTAACTGTAACTAACTAACTACTAACTCTTTCATAACCAACAAAAAAGTTATTAGAAAGTTTAATATTTAAGTAGGTACAACATTAAATCTTTATCAAAAATATAATCTTTCGGAAACAGCCAACGAGTACCGGGAGGGCATAAGGCCGGGAACTTAGGATATGTTCTGCGCATAAATTTCTCGTGTGATTTACGAATTTTAGGCTTCCTGGAAGATAATGATATATTTGGCAAGAAAAATTCTGAAAATTTAGACCTAATTTCCCATCTGTAGGCTTCCTGGTAGGGTTTTGATTTTCTCTGCAACAAAAACTCGACATCTACGACCAAATGTACATTCAAACGTATTTAATTTGAGCTTCATGGCAGATGCACAACATTTAATTACCAGAACACCTCCATTTGTTGATTCTGATCTTGTCTCCTTCGTTCATCTTTCGTTTCACTAAAAGACTTTCTCTTAATAATATAATAATAACGCTGTTTTTGCGGGCGTTATCGATATTTATGGCCCGCCAGTGTAATGCCTGAGGCGAAGGTGAGGGTAGAAATGATGCTTAAGAGCCATAAATTTAAAAAATAAGGGGCATAAATATCGATAACGCTCAAATAAAACTATTACTATTAAAACTCGTTTTTTATTTTATTCTTGTTTCTTTTTAAGCGTAGGAACAGAATCGGATCACGTTTGATTTCTCAACAACAAAAAGAAATTGGATATTGACATTAGAGTGCCGGGCATATGTTATTTATGACTTCCAAATTTTCATTTATGTCCTCAAAAAAAAAGCGTCAAATACATTGTACAGCGCCTTCTAAATGAGTTTTAATAAACAGTTGAATTCACAATCGAATTTGCAAGAAATCTGTAGGTAGTCTGACCGCGTCCGTGTAATTTGAACTGTGGTTGCACGGAAGTTTTCTATTTTTGGACTGATCATAACTAATTTACAGTCTAGGAAAAAGTGAGTAGTATTGCTAGTAGATAACTTATATTTTGTGGAACATGCAAGAGTTTTATCGCATCCGTCCCTGTACATTCTAGCTATAATGGACCCTGTTGATTCATACAAACAAATAAATCTAGTACTCGTTCATTCAATAGCACAAAACCACCCGGTTAGCAAGACACTTAGCTCTACAAAACAACAAAAGAAGCTATTTATTGAATAGCATTCTATCTAAGAAAATCCGGAATGAAAATGAGTATTTTAACCCCATTTATATATAGATTGGGATCACCAATCTAAAAACAGCCACATTCTAATACACAAATAAGGAATTGTTATGGTTACTAAAGGTATGACTCTTAAACCAATACCTTCACACAAAACTTGCACAAACACGCTTGATACTATTTTTATCGTTATCTACATTGCATAGCGCTTACTAAGCGGTAAACTATGTCACACGTGGAAGTGGACCTCTATAACAACATCCGGCGTACATAAGTGGATGCAAGGGTTGTATTTCAAAAAGAAAAACAATAAAATTGTGCAAAGAAATTGTCATGTGAGTCATCGAAAAGTTTTAATTTCCTTTATACAAAAACAAATTAAAATTCAACCCTTTGCTTCATTTAGCCGGTTGTTAGGGGGGAAATGGGCCATGGAACTAAATTGAGTCAATAGAGATTTAAAGGACAAATTAATTGCCGGGTCCTTTTGGATTTCCTGCGTGCATTAAAATTCTAACTTGAAAAAAAAACACACATAGTATGGAATCTGTTTTACAAAAGCATCAGTTGACAGAATAAAATCTTTATTAACCAAATGATATATATAACGATAATTTTGATATAGGAGATGCAGTTGATATATACATATGCGATATATACCTTATAGAGAGAGGAGATAGATTGTAGATAGGAGAACGAGTAGATAGGTGCCTGGTGGTGCATTAGTGGTTTGAGATATATTGCCAGGTATCGATTTGTTAGCTAATCCTCGTCGACTAAAGAAGAAATAAAACTACATGTATTATAACCAACCAGTATTATGTCTAAATATTGCTTATCAGTTATGATGTCTCGCTATCCTAAATCAATGGTCGACAAGAGAGAAACAGTAGCCATTGTAGCCATTGGAAAGAATATAAACTAAATATTTCTTATGAAATGACCTAGTGCAAAACCTAATATACACGAAATCGTACTTAAACTCTACGAAAATGAATAAAAACATGAAATCATATTTAAAGTGTTTTGCTCCGAACGCGTGAATTAGCACGAATAAATGCGAATTCGAAAGTAAAACGAAAAGGGGAAATATAGGACAAATTATTATCGATAGCTCAGACGACTAGACAGACTACAAAGTAGTTTATTTCCTCTCTTGGCAAAGTAGCTCGTTTCAATGGTATTCATACACACCACAAGGAGCATCGATTGAACTAGCATAGATTATATTTCTTGAAATGTAATTGGATTATAATGAAGATTTAATAGGTCTAGTGTATGACATATTCCTTGAGAACAACTTAAATAGCCAACAATTTGTTTCAATTAAAAGGCGTTTCTAAAACTGATGAGAAAATCCCTCCCTCCATGTTGGCTTTAGATTAATTCCTTTTTCTAATTACTTAATTTTCTCACACGAAGAGTTAGAAAAAATATCATACATTGTTTAGTTTAACTTCTTTGGCTCTTTGCGTGCCTGCACCTTTGAAGTTTCAACTATTGAAAATTTACGCAAAAGGCAACAAAACTTCAAATGCACCGCAAAGGAGCTATGTTGGTCAAATCAACGAGCTAAGTTAATATCGTTGGAAAGAAAGATTAACTCTCTTTTATAGGGTCTTAGATCGTTGAGGGGTTTAATTTCAAGAAGTAAAAAGTTGTAACTATTGGACATCAATTTTGTAAATTTTGAAGCGTACCTAAAGGGTGAGTACTTCGCTAATACTTGCGAAGTTTGGTGATTTTGCAAAATTAGCTAAATACATGATACTTTTGATAAGTAATACACTACACATAAAAAGAATTATTGATTTGCTTTATAAATACCTCCAAAATAATCCTTAACTTTATTGCTAGTCAATTCTCGCTAAAAAGGTTTCAGATATTGACAATCTTCAAAAATAAATACCCGCCCGTGCGTGAATATTTTTATTAAAATTTCCTTTCGCAAAAGTTAACTCCCATGAGAATCAGTCACTTTTGTTATAGTATGAAAATCTTTGGCTTCCCTTACAACATTGAGGCGTCAAACTTACTGACACATCTTTCCATATAAAGAACTTGGAGCTGCCAAACAAAAACAATTTGATAATGAGACTTTAATTGTAAGGAAATAAACCAATCTGGACTCAAATAACATCTTGGTAGAAAACGAAAAGATAATATAAAATTCAGTGATATATTACTAACTAACAAATAATAAAGAAAAACCATTCTCAAAACAAGAAACAAAGTTGTTTTAGTTTGCAGTAGTTCATATAGTAACAAATGTTCATGATTGGAAGACGACATTAAATGATTAAAGGAACCTGAATTTGGGGCTCAAACTATCGGTCTCTAAATTCACGTGAAAGTGGTTCAAATTTTGACGAAGTGTAGTTAGGTAAACAAGAGTTTGTATGATTGAAAGAAACGCCTATCCTATCGATGGCTTCTATATCTACGTAGTTTTCAACTGTAGCTACTAGGTCATACATTGTTGATGTTAGAAGTCTAAAATTGAAAAAACATCCGAGCGGTCGCAGTTTAGATTAGCACACCATCTGAAAAAGAAACTACACCGTCGACAGACTCTGCAGAAACAACTGTAAAGCCTGATGTTGTTGAAACAACCAAATCAACTGAAACAACTGTTGATGGTTGGACGCGTTTCGTTTCCGCACGACAGCCTAAGATCGCCCGCTCGCCCGGCTTTTAAGTGATGCAGACTATGGAATATTCTAGATCTTATAAGGCTTTTGTTTTGAATTCGAGTCATTATTTAAGAGGTGCGCGTATTAATATATTTCACTTAAAAGGTATGCTAATTGCAACATAATTGTATTTTGATCACACCACGTGCTAGAGGCGGGTCGTCCTCGCGTGGTGCGAATTTTCTATAAATACCATTTAGAGAATATTTCAAATATTCTCATAATTTGTTTAAAGCACCATTTCAGAATAGTTAAGCGGAATTTGAGTAATTTATACAGAATATTTTATGGTTCAAATATAAAATTTTAAAACATTTTAAAATATCTTTAAAAATACCTATTGGTACACAATAGAAACACTATACAAATATGCAAAAAATTCTTTGAATTTCAACCTTGGACATTTTTCAAAATTATACTCACGCATTTGTAGTCTAAGTAAAAAATCCTTAAAGCTAGACTTTTAGTAAACATGTCACATTCTTTAAAATCAGAATCGAGTTCGAAGGAATATGCTACATCGACTGACTTTTTTATCTGAAAACATAAATGATCTGAACCGCCAAAATTTACTTTAAACAAAACAGCCGAAACGAGTCAAAAAAGTTTAATCTAATTTCATTTTTGCAACTTAAGTAATAATTTTGCACAAGTGAATAGTTTGCCAATATTTCCAGAGTAATTTCTTTTCAGCAAGGCTTTCTAATAAGCTGTTATAATATGTTGTTAATTAAAGGTTGGCTCTCGTTCTGGCGATGAATTATGCACGATAGCTCATTTGGCGAATATTTCTTCGTACCGTACAGTCAATGATATCAAGGCTTTTTGATATTATCGCCTTCCTATCACGTAGTTATCGCCCAGTGGGAACCTAGTTTTATTAGGAAAGGTAATGACGTATACACATAACTTCACACTGGATTTTTTTGACACATGCATTTCATTTTTATTGTCAAAATGTAGAAACGTGCATGACAACAAATATGATTTAAACTCGATCGATAATTACTCACGTAGATATGAAAATAGAAAAAGGATTACAAGATTTCCCTAGGGAGCGTGAATACCCGACTTGCGTCAGTTAACGATAGATCCTTTTAATAAAGCTTTCATTCCTATACAATAATAATATATAATAAAATTGAATACCTCCAATGTTAAATATATGACGCTCATTTGGAGCATAGGTACACTTTTTTTTTTTACAAGCAACCAGTTTATAAGCAACCAGTACTGGACAGCTAAAATCATAAACAACTTTCAGTACTCAACATGGTTAACATAAGCAACCAAAAATAAAAATAGAAGCAAATAAAAAGCCTCATTACCGAAACAAATGACAACCATCTGTATATCGATTACGAGGCTGACCGTGACGTGAATCATTCTCTTGTGGGTCGCCAAATACGAGCTTTTTATGACAATGGTTGGTTTACTGGTACCATCACCTGGTACAATCAAC